>RJWM01019934.1:0-38042 GCA_004363535.1 Dasyprocta punctata | reverse complement strand
TAGATGTTACAGTATTTAGGGTCTTCACAGAGGCAGAACTTTGCTCTTTAGATAACTGACAGGCTGCTGGGGATTTCGAATTACACTCTTAGAAAAATGAAAAGAATATGCACAAAGCACAGGTGGCAGACTGGGTCCAAAAGATGCCCTAGACCAAGAGAGAGATCATTGATGTCATGTTGGGTTCAGACAGGTTTTGAATGGACTCAGATCTTAGAAAATTCATACACTAAGTATAGAAAAAGACTGAAGTTAAAAGTTGAAGGGGAGTTAGGATGCAATTTAGAAGAAAGCTAGGTTCTCAAATCATGCCTCCCCACCCCAGACCACAGTGCACAGTGGTCATTGGGAACCATTGCTGTAGGGATGCAGGTCCCCATTCCCTCCCCCACAATAATGGGGGAGATTTAACAGCTATAACAGTGGCCTCTGTTCCACCTCCCATCCCCCTTATCCCCGTTTCCTTGGACACTGATAATGTAACACTTACTGAGCACATATTATAGATCGGGCATTATTTTATTTATTTATTTATTTATTTATTTTTGCGGCACCGGGGGTCAAACTCACAGCCTCACGCCTGCCAGACAGGCACTTAAGCCACTGAGCCAAACTCCCAGCCCTAGTTTTTCTGAGGCAGGGTCACTCTATGTAGCTCAGGCCAGCCTCGCCCTCACGCTGTAGCCCAAGCGGGCCTTGAACTCACAATGTTCCACCTACCTCAACCTCCCGAGTGCTGGGATTAAAGGCATGCGCCACCATGCCCGGCTTAGATCAGGCATTATGCCAGGCTCTTTTACATACATTATCTTGTGTGTTATTACAATCATACATGTAACCCATTTTTTTTTTTTTTGGTATTTTGAGATAGGGTTTCTCTATGTAGTCCAGGCTGGCCTTGAACTCATACTAGTCCTGCCGTAGCCTCCCACATAGCCATCTTTAACCTCATTTTACCAACCCAAGACCCAAGGAATTCAGTGCCTAAGGTCTCAGGTAGAAGAACTCCAAGCACTGGCAATTCTCTAGTGATGCTCTTTCTCAGACCCCCTGAAGAGCTCCTGATCACAGCGGGAGTCCGTGTGTCCACATGTCCCTGAGGGCTGGGATGAGGAAGTAGAATACAGGGGTAGGGCAGACCTCAGATCTGTGTTTAGTGCCAAAAACCCAGAAACACTCTACTCTGGCATATTCCTGTGTTGATTGTTTTAATACAAAAAAAAATTGTCCTTTCCTCCCTAATCTACTGGAAACTCCAGGAAGACGTGCCATGTTTATTCTGAGGTTTCTTGTAATAATGGCTAATAATAGCTACCACTTATTGAGCTGTAATTTCATGCCGAGTAGTACTATACTAAGTGCTTTTTGTAGAGTATCGGGAACCTGCCAGGTGGGAGGTGAGAGTCCTTGATTTCAAATGCTGATTCTCTGCTCACTAAACTGCTGAGCTGTGGATCGTGTTGTATTTGTGTGTGTTATCCTGCTGCCTAGTACAGTGTTGGAGCTCAGTAATGTGTCATCTTGGTGGGTGGCATGGGCTTGAGATTTACATTATTTTTCAATGGTCCCCCCCATTCCCCATCAAGTAGAAGCCTCAGTGGAGAGATGAGCGCTCTTGGGTGAGCTTCTGCCTGTGCAGTCTGCAGGCCCCTTCAGTTGCTCCCACTTTGAGCTGTGTGAGAATTAGTCTGGGCCTCTGCAAGTTTCCCCTGCTTCTACCACCTCATAGCATCTTTGGTGGACCTCACTCAGTTCTGAGATGCTCCAGACAAGGCCTGGGGCCTGACTCGTTGCCAGATCCTGTGCCCCCAGCTGTAGACCCGCACACCCCAGCTGGTAGGTAAGGTGAGTAGAGGTGGAAAGCAGCTGCTTGGTTTTTATGTTCATCATTGTTGAGATACAGGAAGGAGAAAAAGATTCATTCCATAATGAACAAACCCCTCTTCTCATAGCCCCAGCACCAATCTCACAGAGGAGAGAATTTCACTTTTTTACAAATGTGCCTGCCAGACATACAGCCACTTCAGCCTGTCTACTTCCTATAGGGCAGGCGAGTGATGTGTGTTCAGGGGGATATGCGGGAAGCAGGCCTGTCTCCTCTCCAGAGGGCCCCACACTGCCCCCTGGGGGAGCTTTGGCCTCTGCACACCTCACTGTACCAGCAGGTCCAGGCTGGCCCACAGGGAACAACTCCACCCAGGAGCAAGTGTTCGGGTGTTCTAAAGGCACCTGGGACTCAGCTGGGAAGGGCAGAGTGGGAGAGGAGCCTCCAACACCTTTCTCTGGCTGGCTGGAGAAATGTCTCCCTCCAAGGCTCCCACTGAGGGTCACTCAAAACCCTTGAGCTTTTGAAGTTAAAAGGGCCCTTCAGCTCCTGAAAGCTCACCCCACCTCGCACTAATCCCAAGGTCACTGTGCAGCCCACTCGGGGGCAGGATCTAGACCAGCTGGCCCTCTGCCTTTCTTACTCCTGCCGTGAGGATGGGTGCAACCTGCCCGCTGAGACTGCACTGGGGCAGTGGGAAACGGTGGGACAGGAGAGAACCTGGGCTTAGCAGGTCCTCCTTCCTGGAGACCCAGGGCCAAGACACAGCAAACCTGCTGCACCTGCTTGACTAGAGCTGCTCATTTGACCATGCCACCCACTCTATTCACCACCGACCCTCAAGCTGCCAGGCCAGGGGCCTCTCCTTAGCACTGCCTCATAGGTGCTTCCTGGACGTGACCAGTCACAGGGCAGAGTGGACTCATCATCTCCCCAGAGGGTTTCTTCTCCTGGAGTCCTTATTCTGGCTGATGACAGTGTCACCTTGCTGGGTACCAAGTTGATCACTTGAGGTTCAGCCTTCATCCTCAGGCTCCACATGCAATTAAAGGCCAGGGACCAGGCCTGCCGTGGATGTCCCAGTGTGCAGCCCAAACCCCCTTCAGGTCTGAGGAGCTCCTCCTCACTGCCCAGCCAGCCGGGCTGCTGATGGCTCCTAGCTGCATCCCTCTCCAAGGACTGACTGCCCTTGGCTGAGAGAAGATGCCCTACCTCTCAGCTCTACTCAGGACATCCGTGGAGGGCCATCCAGCCTCAGTGCTTCTCCTGGGTCAGCCAAGGCCTCTGCTGCAGCTCAGTGCCTCGTGTCAGACCAGCTCCTCCCTGTGCCCACTTCCACCCCTTCTCTCCTTCGCTGGTGATTCTCCCCAACGAGCTTCTCCACGCAGGTCCCAGAGGTCAACAGTCTGCTTCCTGGGGAATCTGACCTGCATGACAATGGGCCTGGGAGCAGACTCTGGATGGGATTTTGGAGCTGACCACTGAGTGACAAGGACCAGCTCCCAGTGGCAGGTGCAGTATGGTGGCCCTAGTGTGCTCTACTGCGACCTGCTGGTGGCAGGCAGGTACAGGCTGCAAGCAGAAGGAAAGGCTGTGGTGGGGGTAAAATCTCAGTGTCTGAGAGGCAAGGGGGACACAGCAACTAGAAGGAGTAGGGAATTGGGTTGCTGCTGTTGGGGGGCAGTGGCCGCAGCAGAGACAGACAGTGAAAGACCGCGATTAATGAGTGGCCAAAGAAAGTAAAGTGGAGAAGCCTCAGGGCCAGCGTGGCAGCATGTGAAGAAGGTGGCCCCTGCAGTGAGGGCACGGGGAAGCTGAGTATCAGGTTCCTGACTTCATCAGAATTAATTGTTACTACTTGTGGTTGGGAGAAGTGGGAGCTCCATGTACACACTCAAGTCTTCCGCTGGGTGTGGTGGCCAGCATGGGCCACATAGTGGGCTCAATGCCAGCCTGGACCATGTAGCAAAACCCCATCTCAAAAAAAAAAAAAGTGTCCAAGTGCCAGGTCCCTCACAGGGGTGGCCCTCTCCTGCCTGATGGAGGTTAGCATCCACTCCCTGCTTGAGGACAGGACTCTTCCTAAGGAGGCATTGCCCCACTCCACCCCAGACCCCTGGTATCTAGTCCACGTTCCCCACCCCCACCCCAGCACAGACCAGTAATGAGGGTGAATGCTCGTGTCACCCGTTGGTGAGGTGCCGGGTGATCTGGCAGATCCCAGGGACGGAGGTCCTGGGCACGGGGCACTATTGGAGCAGGAGAGCTGGCCTGGGGTTGCAGCATGCTGCCCAGGAGTGTGTTGATAAGGGAGCACTTTCCGGTATCATGGGGCTTCTTACCTCCGAAGTTGAGGCAAACCCACTGGAGCGTGGCACTTTGACGCTCGGAAAAAATGATCTCAAGCACTTCTCCCCCACCTGGCCCTACACTGGTGACTGGAAGCTGGAACTTCTCCAGGAGAGCCCACAGTTGAAGGGAGTGGCCTCCCCAACGGTTGGGTCAGGACCAAAAAGCCAGTCTCTGGCCTGGATCTCCAAGGGTTTCTTGGCTCCGGAGCGCCCCCTCGGGGCGGGCCGAGGCATTGGCCCTGCTGGACTTCCTCCTCTAAGCGTTCCCAAGCCCAGTTCTTCTAGAAGGACTCTTAAAGGTCATCAGGGGCTTCCTTGTTAGAAGAATTTGAGATCTTGTCCCCGTTTTGTTTTGTTTTGTTTTGTTGGTACTGGAGACCAAACCCAGGGCCTTTGCACTGAGCTACATCCTCTTCCCTTTTTGTTTGTTTTTTGTTTTCTTGAGACAGGCGGTGAACTCACTATGTAGCCCAGGCTGGCCTCAAACTCACAGCGATCTTCCTGCTTCAGCCTCCAGAGTGCTGGGATTACAGACATACATTATCATGCTAAGTAGAACTTTTTTTATTATGTGTTTTGAGCCCAAGCTGGGCTCAAACTTGTGATCCTCCTGTCTCAGCCTCCTGGACTGCTGGGATTACAGATCTGTACCACCACACCTGGCTGTTCCCCTTGTTCTTGGCAGCATTCCATACCACTGACCACCTTGCCCCTTGGACGTTCTTTCATAGATCCTAGGATCTGTCCCCATCAGCCCTTCTCATGCCCTCAGCTTTCTTCCTGTTAGTGCCTCCTCCCCCTCACAGTGAGCATCCTCAAAGCTTGGTCCTCAGCTCTCCCATAGTCCCCTTCTGTGTGTGTATTTCACTTAAAGTGTTTTTGGGCCTCATCCTAATTACAGCTTAGTTCTTTTTACTCATCTTAATACTGAGTAATATTTTGTCATATGCACATCTCAATTTGCCTATCCATTCACACCTTAAGGGGACAATAACTTTTTAAAGTAGACTTTATTATTTAGGGCAGCTTTAGGGTCACAGAAAACTGACTGGAGAGCACAGATTTCCCATATCCTTCCTATCCACCCACAGCCTCCCCTACAATCAGTGTCCTCCACCAGTGTAGTTTGTTATTTATTTGTCTTTTTGAGACAGGGTATCACTGTGCAGTTCAGACTGACCTTGAGCTCACTTTGTAGCCCAGGCTGGTCTCGAAATCACAACAATCCTCCTGCTTCAGCTTCCTGAGTACTGGGATTATGGGCGTGTGCCACCATACCAGTGTAGTTTGTTAGAATCAGTGAACACTGATGCCTGGTGTGGTGGTACATACCTGTAATCCCAGCATCGAGGCAGGCTGACGCATGAGGACAGGGCAGTTTAGCAATTTAGCAAAAGCTTATATTGAAATTTAAAAAAAAATAGCAGGACTTGGTGGAACATGCCTGTAGTTCCAGTACTCAGAGGCTGAGGCAGGAGGATTGCCACCAATTTGCAGTCAGGCTGATCTATATAGTGAGTTAAAGGCCAACCTGGACTGCATAGTGAGATCCTGTCTCAAGAAACCAGGGTTTTGGCATGAGTGGCATACATCTGTAAATCTAGCACTCTGCGAGGCTGAAGAAGGAGGATCACAAACTTGAGCCCTGCTTGCAACTTAGTAATTTTAGCTGGGCATGGTGGTGCACATCTGTAATCCCAGCACTCAGGAGGCTGAGGCAGGAGGATCACTGTGAGTTCGAGACCAGCCTGGGCTACAAAGCAAGCTTAAGGCCAGCCTGAGCTGCATGGTGAGGCCCTGTCTCCAAAAGACAGAAACAAAATAAAACAAAAACAATTTAGTAACTTAGCAAAGCTCAAAATAAAAAACAAAAACTTCTGAGGATGTAGCTGAGTGTGAAGGCCCTGGGTTTGATCCCTGGTACCAAAGAAAGAAATGGAAGGAAGGAAAAAGAAAAGAAAAGAGAGGAGAAAAGAAAAAAGAAAAGAGACATTATCACCAAAGCACATAGTTATCACGAGGGCTGCTCTTGGTGTCACACAGTCTACAGATCTGGACAAATGGACCATGGTGTCCTTCTACCTTCCCAGTAGTGCATTGTGTAGTTTCATTGTTCTACAATTACTCTGTGTGCTGGGGATGTTGACTTTTAAGGGACAGACAGGAGAGGGACCAGGAGAGGAAGGAGTTGCAAGAGGAGGGGTCCCCATTTATGCCAGTAGCCCAATCTACTTATTAACAGCCCCCACTTTGCTCTCAAAGGCGGTCATTTGGAGGATTCTCTGCATGTCCCCCTGTGGTGCTTCTTCTGGGAGAGGTTGGATGTGATGAAAGTGAGCAGGATCCATCAGATTTGCCCACTAATGACTCTTATAGGAGTGGTTTAGGGCAGATGGAGATGTAGTCATCTTTTTTTCACTGCTATAATGAAATGCTCGAGGCTGGGTATTTTATAAAGAAAAGAGGTTTAGTTAACTTAACGTTTTAGTCTAAAAGTCCAAGATTGTGTGGGCCCATGTGTTTGGCCTCTAGTGAGGACCTCAGAGCAGCTACATCACATCTTGTCAGGAGCGAGAGTGAGAGAAGAGATCCTATATCGAGAGAGATTAGGGAGAAGTCAGGCAAGCTCTTTTTCACCCCTCCTTTGGGTACTAGGGATGGAACCCAGACTCTCACATACTAAGCAAGTGCTCTACCACTGAATTACATCTCAAGCCTTTTTCATTTTTGAGACAGGGTCTTGCTACGTAGTTCAGGCTGGCTTGAACTCCTTATGTAGTTCAAACTGCCCTCAAATTTGTGGTGATCCTCCTGCCTCAGCCTCCCAGGAACTACTATGTCTGGCTCAGCCTTTTTTAAAATTTTTATTTTGAATAGGGTCTTGTCAACCTGCCTAGGCTGGCCTTGAACTTGTGATCCTCCTCCCTCATTCCCCTGTGTGGCTGGGATTACAGGGGTCTGCTACTATCCCCCTGCTGTTTTATAACAGCTCTCAGAGATCTAATTGCTTCCCACTCAAACCTACCATGTAAAGATTCCACATCACCTCCCAGGGCCATGCTGGGGATCAGGTCTCCAGCACATGGCCCTTGGGTTACTAATCATAGTCAAGCCATGGCTGGAGGACAGCCTGTTGGTCGCAGGCTGTGCCTGAGTGATGAACCAAGACATGAAGAACAGACCTTGGCTGTGCATGCATCTTGGGACTCACTCCAGAAATAATGCTCTTTTTTGTGCGTGTGGCACTGGGGATCAAAGTCACAACCTTGATGCCTAAGCTGCTGAGCCAAACTCCCAGCCCTAGTTTTTTGAGACAGGGTCACACTATGTAGCTCAGGCTGGCCTTGTGCTCACGTTGTTGCCCAAACCGGCCTGGAACTCACAATGCCCCTCCTACCTCAGCCTCCCGAGTGCTGGGATTAAAGGCGTGCGCCACCACGCCCGGCTAATTCGATGCTCTCATCTTACCCCTTGAGCCTGAGCAGAGCCTTAGCTGTCTATGGCTGGGCATGGTAGTGCACAACCTGGAATCCTTCTCAATGCTCTGGGAGGCTGAGGCAGGAGGATGGCAAGTTGGAGCCCAACCTGGGCACCTTAGGGACTTAGCAAGACCCTATCCCAAGATTTAAAAAAAATACAATAAGGGCAAGGAATGTAACTTGGAGCAGAAGCCTTAGGTTCAATCTGCAGGACTATAAAAAAACAAAAAACAAAAATGAAACCCTTCTAAGCAGCCAGGGTCAGGTGGCACACGCAGGAGACATGAACACCATCAGTAGGAAGGGATGCTGTCCCCAGGGGAATGCTGTAAGCTGGGCCCACATGTCTATGTAATTTTATTTCTTCCCAGTAATCCTTTCTGAGATCCACATTATACCCCACCTCTCCCCTGGCTGGGCTCTCTGGGGTTGCCCTCAAGTAACTCGCAGCAGTTCGGTCAGGTATCTCTTGACCTCTGCCAAAGACTCTAGTAGAAGAAATTTGCCTGGGTTACAAAGGTTTGGATCCCTGCACAGTGCACATGGTGGGCTGAGGGATCTACAGTGGCCAAGGTGCCGTGTCCCCCTCGGTCAAACCGAATGCCGAGTCAGGGCCGGAAGGCTGCATGGAGAATGAGCAGGCGAAGCAATGGTTCTCAGGCCTGGTGGAGCTGCTGGTCACCAGGGGCTTTTCAGTTCCAGACCTTCAACATCAGAATGTCTTGGAAGGACACCTGCGATCCCAGGTGAGTCCCATGGGCAGCTGGTCGTGCTTTGGATGGGGAGAGTTGGATGGGCCCCGGTAACGTGGGTGCAGCCGATGATGACCACAACAGCACCTGCTACCTTATAGGGACTGGAGGCCAAGGACACACACTCTCTTTTGACCATGGTGTAGTAAGCTCTTCTTCCTGGCTGCCTTGACACCCCGTCCCTAGTCTGTGCCAATCACTCCCCTTTCTCAGACCTCCCAAATAGGGTTGCCAGATTAAACATAGGATGCCTGGTGACATTTGACTTTTGGATAAATGGTTAACTTTTTACCTTAAGTATGCCTGAAATATTATATGGACATACTTGTACTTACCGAGTTGTTCATTACTTACTTGAAATTCAAATGTCACTGCACATCTGTCCTTCTCTTTGCTAAACCTGGCCATCCCACCGAGAAAGTCCTCGGGGTTGGTCAGATGAATTTGATCACAGCTTCTTGTGGGGAGGACCCTGCAGTGCTGGGAGGTGACCAGGTTCTGAAATGGCTCAGCAGTCTCATGACATGGCTCAGACTAGTGATGAATGCTGTCCATCTTGACCTTGCGGTTTTAATGTCATTTCATTTCAGGGTGTCCTGGTCTTTGCACTCATCACCCTGTGGGCCCTTGTCCCTTTGCTTCTCATTGCTATTGGTGTTTTCTTCCTGTTGGCTCTTAGAGGCCCAATGACCCCCTCTCCTCCCCTCCCCTCTGCTTCTCTCTCCTGCTCCACAGATGGTTTTATCCAACTTTATTGTACTGCTACCTTTGCATCACTGGGACAAAACACTTGACATAACTTAAAAGAGAAAAGGTTTTTTTAGGCTCATAATTTCAGAGATTTTAGTCCATGGTCAGTGGGCTCCAAGGTAGAAGCATCATGGCAGAAGGATGTGGCAGAGGAAGGCTGCTCAGCCCAGGGCAACAGGAAGTGAGAGCAGGGAGAGAACCTGAGAGAGGAAAGGGCTGAGGACAGGATGTACCCTCCAAAGACGTGTCCCCAGTTTCCAACTTCCTCCAGCTAGGTCCTCCACCTGATGGCCATTCAGCTAATGAATTCATCATCAGATTAATCTATTGATGAGGTCAGCACCCTCATGATGCAGTCACCTCTCTGGGTCCCACCTCTAGATACTGCCACATATGGGATCGAGCCCTCAATACATGAGTCTTTGGGGGAAACTATACCACGTTTCCAGTCCTTGTGGGTGTTCAGTGGAAAGGAATGTAGATTCAATGGTGTCCCCCCCACCCCCAGCATCTCCCAGTGGTTGTGATTGGCCACCAGGGGGTGCAGTGGAGTCAGAGACCAAGTAAGGACAAAGGAGGCCTCTTTGTGGGTGCTGGAGTTTGGAGATGGGGGTGCCAAACTGAAGTCTTGATGTGTTTTCTCCTACCAGGTTCAAAGGCAAAGTCTGAGGGGGGTCTTTCTGGTCAACCAGGAGAAGTCTGTTGATGGTCCCAGCAGGGGAAAAATAGAAGTAACCAGGAAGTAGGTGGTAGAGGCAGCATAGTGAGCCCTGCCCCCACCGTTTGAGTGGGCCTCACACAGCAGAGTGGGGCTCTAGGAGAAGGAAATTCCAATGATAAGGAAAGCAGTGCATGTGTAGGGGTGTCCGGACTAGTCTGGAGTCTCTCCAAGGTCAGGGCCAAGTATGTGCCATGCGGGCTGGCATTGCAGTCCCACCCCAGGTCAGGGGTGAGAGGAGGCACGCCCTCTGCTGTGAGGTGGCGGGACTACACCTGTGGGTCAGGACACTGAGAATTTCAAGGACCTGGGGTGGAGCCGGGAGTGGTGGGGCACACCTTTAATCCCAGCACTTGGGAGGTTGAGGTAGGAGGAGCGTTGTTGTGACTTCGAGGCTGACTTGGGCTACAACGCAAGCACAAGGCTGGCCAGAGCTACATAGCGCGACCCTGCCTCAAAAACTAGGGCTGGGAGTTTGGCTCAGTGGCTTAAGCACCTGTCTGGCAGGCATGAGGTTGTGAGTTTGATCCCCAGTGCCGCACACACATACACACACAAAAAAAGAACCTGGGATGGGCAGGGGTACGATGGTAGGAGGACAGGACAAGTGCTGGCCAGAGAAGAACTAAGGCAGGCAGTGGGGGAAGGGAGAAATCCTGAATTGTGTAAGAGATAGAGGGTTCTGGGTTCCCCTCCAGGGGGTAAAGCTCACCCCAGGTGCTGACTAGTCCTGGAAGGAGTGGTCAAGGGCAGTCAGAGAGCTTGGGGGACCAGACGCTAGGCAGAGCAATCTCTTGGATATGTAAGTAAATTTAAAAACACACATACATAAAAATGTATGAATTGGCAGCTTGAATTTCCGCCAGATCCACCACATAAGCCTTCAACTGAGAAACTGAACATGGCCTTCCCAGCATCCCAGAGCCCCTGGGCAGCTGCTGACTTAGTCCTGACAGGTCTTTAGAACTCATCCTGGCGTCTCACAGTCCCGCTCTTATTCCCCGGCTTCCCAGAGTTGTGCTGCCGTCACCAGTGGCGCCGCATTTCATGTGGTTTGTCTGGCAGGACCACATGCTGCTCTGTGCATAGGCTGCTGTCCTTTCTCAGGAGTGTTTCTGGTTTGAAAACCATGAGAAGGGCTGCTGGGAGTCTTCCTGGGCTCTTTGAATGTCAGTTTTGCATATGAAGGAGTGGGATGGAGCCTGCCCCCTCCTAAGGTAGGGTTCGTGCCCCTGACAGGACTATCATGTGGATTGTGAAAGCTGCTTACCCAGGGCTCAGCATGAGGCAAGGGGTAGGAATAGCAACAGGGCACACAGGCTGCCTGATCAGAAGGGGCCTCTGGGACGTGGGCAAGATGGCCTCTGAGGGGCAGAGGGTGAGGTGCTGGTGCCCAGCTGGCTGGGTAATCCCCGTGCATCCACTGTGCCAGCTGACATTCACACTCAGCAGAACAGGGGTAGGGCCTGAGCTGCTAAGCCCCACTGGCACTGCCTGCCTGCTGTACCGCAGGAGGCAGGGCTGGGGGATTGGAAATCTCCGAGAATGTCACATGCTGCCAGTGGCATCTGCCACAATCTCCTTGAAGCCTGGAGTCCGGGTTCCCTGGTTCCTGGGTCTGTGGATGGGCCTCAGGGACACTGGCTCTGTGGAGAGGACACAGAGGCCCTGCTTCAGAGTCCTGGTAAGTGACCTCTGCTCCTGGCTCTCAGTCATGGGATTTTTGAGTGTCTTTGAAGACAGAGGGAAGGAGGGATGACCTCCTCTAGGAAGTGGGAAGCACTGGGAAGCTACAAGGGGTCACGATGTGTCCGTACAGGCTCACCCCATACGGAGAGAGAGGGGCTGGCAATGTCTTGTGCGACCTCCATGCCTGTTTCTTTCCACATCTTCCAGAGCTCCTGACTCCCTCTAATAAACTCTGTCCCCTATCTGTGTGTCCGTGGCTCAGTCTCAAGTGGACTCCTGAAGGGTCCACTTTAATTTTCTTTCTTTTTTCTTTTGCTGTCCTGGGGATTGAACTCAAAACTTCACACTGAGCTACATTCCTAACCCTTTTTTAATAATTAAAAAAAAATTTATAACACAGTCTTGCTAAGTTGTCCAGACTGGCCTTGAACTTGTGATCCTCTTGCCTCAACTTTCCAGAATGCTGGGGTTACAGACATGCACTACCACATCCAGCTTTAGGGTTCACTTTGATTAAGAAGCTCCCCTGCCCCCAGGACTGAGGACTGTAGCTGCCTAAAAAGCTCCTGGCAACGCTGTCTTGCACCCAAACGACCATAAGTCTCCCTCTGGGCAGGTAAGACAAGCCCCTTGAACAGCAGTGTGGGAGACCTGGGTACCTGTGCACCCTGCAGTTGTAGCTGAAGGGGTCACAGAGGTTCATGTGCCCTGCTCCTTCCTTGGGCAGTGGCATTGGGGTGCCTCAGGCTCCATCAAGCTCGTCCTTTCCTTCCACCACCTCCTGAGGTGCAGATGCACCAGGAAGGCAGAGATTGAGTCTGGAGTTCTGGAGGGGCTGCTCTGAGCATGCCGACCCCAAGGAAAGGTGGGGGAGAGACAGCACCCATGTTTGGGGTTCCCAGAATCTGCCCTTGGGAAGGAGCCCATCACTTTGCAGGTTGGCCCCACCCTGCTGCTTGGATACACTGTCTCTGTGTCTCCCCTTTGGGAATGTGGATCAGACCTGACCCTGGCACTTTCCCACAGGTGCAGGGGGCCCTCCTCAGTGACAAGGCCACTTCAGGAGTTGGGACACTGCAGGGAGGCACCAGCAGCCAGAATGTCCATGCAGAGCATCCTCCCCCTGAAACCTGAGGCCCTGAGCCTGCCACCTGGGACCCCCGAGTCCCCAAGCTGCCAGCGGCGCCACACGCTCCCTGCCAGTGAGTTCCGCTGCCTCACCCCAGAGGACGCGGTCAGCGTGTTTGAGATCGAGCGCGAAGGTGAGCAGCTGTGCTCGGGCAGGGTGTGCTAAGCCAGCCCAGCAGTCCTCTCAGAGTCTCCTGCCCTTCAGAGCTCAGTGCAAATGAAAGAATCAGAGCGTGTGTGTGTTCAAGGAGGTGGGGAATACAAATGCCCCGAGCTACCTGTCTTCCTGTGTGTGGGGGTGCATCTGAGTGCCCACCAAGTCACCCATGTATGCCCCCTGCCACAGCCTTTATCTCTGTCTCGGGCATCTGCCCCCTGTACCTGGATGAGATCCGGCACTTCCTGACTCTGTGTCCTGAGCTGTCCATGGGCTGGTTCGAGGAAGGCTGCCTTGTGGCTTTTGTCATTGGCTCCCTTTGGGACAAGGAGAGACTCACTCAGGTAAGGTTGTGGGGCCATAATGGCCAGCTCCTGGGAGGCCTCGGGAAGACAACTTGGCCAGGCACTGGGTGGACAGTGGGCAGAGAGCTCCAGGGCTGGGATTTCTTCCGGAACCAGAGATGAGCACAGGCCATAGGCCCCTCCCAGGGCAGGAGTGCCCAGCCCTACCCTCTGGGGTCTTAAAGAACTTCTGGTTTCCTCCATGGGGCTAGTGTCATAGCTCCCAATTTGGGGTCCTCCATGGGTGGGGAAGGATCCCCTTGACAGATACTGCCCTTGGCCTGAGTTGGGTGGCCCGGGGGAGCAGATGTCACAGAGGTGACCTGGACTCCCGCTCACCCTAGGAATCACTGACGCTGCACAGGCCCAGGGGCCGCGTGGCCCACCTGCATGTGCTGGCTGTGCACCGCACCTTCCGGCAGCAGGGCAAGGGCTCCATCCTGCTGTGGCGCTACTTGCAGTACCTGGGCAGCCGTCCGTCCGTGCGGCGGGCCGTGCTCATGTGTGAGCGTGTGCTTGTGCCCTTCTACGAGAAGTTTGGCTTCCAGGCTGTGGGCCCGTGTGCTGTCACCGTGGGCTCCCTCGCCTTCACAGAGCTCCAGTGCTCACTGCACAGCCACGCCTTTCTGCGCCGGAACAGCGGCTGCTGAGCTGGGCTGCTGCCTGGCTCTGGGTGGTGGGGCAGCAGGCTCCATGTCCCCTTCTCTGCCACCCTAGCCTGGCTGAGCAGGAGGGCAGATAGCGATTCCCAGCCAGAGTGGTCAAGAGAGAACAAAGGAGAGCGCCCAGGTTGTTCAGACAGAGTGGGCATGCCATGTCCTTGTCCTCATAAGGCCCCTGGACCTCCTGCCCTCCAAACTCTGCCCAAGACCCAAGACCAGGTGGTCATCCCTTCTTGGCCTTGGCTCCTGGCATGGGGGAGAGCCAGGAGCAGAATGGGGAGAGCCCAGGGGCCTCGTGATGGGCAGGGGAGGGCATAAAAGGGCCACTCCCTCCTTCTGCTAGGGTCCCGTGTGCCCTACCTGCCCTGTCCCCTCCTGGCCACCCCACTGCCCCATATGGACTCTTCTGCCATAGAATAAAACAGTCATGTTCCTGGTACCTCCTTGGTGACTTGCTGGTGTGCCGTGGGGCTGTGGGTGAGCACAGGCGTGCTGGATGGATGCGTCCCTTGCTGGAGTAAGGGCAGTGCCCTGCCTCTCCTCGCAGAGCATCTCAGCCAGGCAAGCCAGCATCCTCGCTGCAAAGGTGCAGCAGGTTGAAGTGAGGCCGCGAGGGTCTAAGGATGCCACTCAGTCCTTGCAGGAGACCCTATGAGGTCTTCCCTCTGGCTCCAGATGGTTTTGGTCCAACTAAATCTCAAGAAATCCTCTAAGGTTTCTGCTGTCCCTTGAGCCAAGCCAGTGCCCCTGAGCTGATGCCCTCAGCCTCAAGAATTCCAGCCTTCACTGCACTGGCAGCCTCAGTTAAAAGAGAGTATTTTCACCAAGAATATCATTTAATACAATTGAGTTGTCATCTACACAAAGTTAGCGTTACTTTTAAAAATTAGGACCATAATATAAACTAGTAAAAAACAAAACAAAACAAAACAAAAACCCCAGACCCAAGCACAGCTGAGCCTCGGGCGCCCCTGGAAGCAGGTCCCCGGCCCTGTCTCCTTCGCCGGGGCAGAAGTGAGGCAGAGGCAGTGGGGATCGCCTGCCATCGGAGACAACCTGGGAGGCAGAACATGGATGCCAGAGGGAGGACTGAGGCGGAGTTGGGAGAATCCAGCCTCTGCTGCTAAAAGCAAGCAAAGGCTTGTGGTGTCCCTGTCTGGTCGTCTCCGTGCCTTGTCTGTGCCTGGACCAAGTGCATCCTCTCCCAGCATGCCCTGTCCAGAGCTTTAGGGGAAGGCCCACCAGGCATGAATGAAGCAGGGATGCTCACAGGGGAGAGAACCAGAGGGCCATGGTGGGGGACCCCAGTCATGGGGCAACAGAGGGAGCAGCCATGTGTCTGGCAAGGGCTTGCTCACAGTGACAGTGGGAAGAAGCACCAGCAGAGGCAGTGGCCCTGGGCCCTGGGAAGAAAACAAACTGTCCCCAGAGGGGACCTCGGTGGGTAGGGGAGCTGGAAACAGAGCCTCAGAGAAGCAGGTGTCCTGGATGTCCCCAAGCTGGGCCAGGAATACACAGGTCTGAGAAAGGGGGACCTCACACCCCAGAACCTGCCTTTACTGACTGTCTCACACCGAGTCAGCCCTGCCTCGCCAGGCGGGTGCCTGGGCCCAGGGCCAGCCCGAGTCTCTGGTACACGCAGCGGCCCACCCGCAGGCACAGTCTCTGCACCATCTGTGCCTGCTGCTCAGGGGTCAGTGCAGCATCTGGTCCAGTTCGTATTTCTCACAGAAGTGGCTGGTGAAGGGAAAGCAGGTGAGATACTCAATCCAGGGCAAGTTGATGGGGTAGATGTAGAGCCAGAGGACCAAGGAAGCAAAAAGGCCAGCGAAGACCAGCAGCGACACCAGTATGAGCACACGCTTGCGGTACTTGTCGCTCGTACCGAAGGTGATGTAGGGCAGGAAGGCAAATGCCAGCAGCATGCCACTGAGGAAGCCAAAGATATGGGCAATATTGTCGATCCAGGGCAAGAGGCCACAGATGAACAGGAAGAGCACGATGGCTGACAGGTTGAAGAAGGCCTTCCAGGGCCGCTCAAGCAGCTGCCAGCTTTGGAAGAGCTCCACGAAGAGGCAGGCAAGGAGGCCAAACTGTGACCCAGCCGGACCCACCTGGGACAGAGGAGGGGAGATATGTTCCTTGGGGTACCAGGTACCAGCTGTATGAGCAGCAGCAGGACCTATCTCTTGGGCAGGGGTGAGAACCTCACTCAGGAGCCTGTGCACAGCTGCAGCTGCCAGACCAAGGCTGGGCCTACTCTGCCCACCCTTTCAGCACACAGTGAGCATCCAGGACAGACAAGCTGGCCCAGGGTAGGCAGCTAGAATGGGGGCGGGGGTGGGGCCGGGACAGGACAAGTGAGAGTTAGGTTGAACAGGCCAAGACTGTCAAGTCTGGAGGCCAAGGAGGGCTACATGGACCCACTCCATAGATGCTTGGTACGCTGTGGGGAAGGCCTGTGGTGAGAACGAGGAATGAAGCAGCAAAGGGACGCTCTTGCTGGAGATAAGCACTGAGCAGAGAGGGGGATGGTATGAGTGATGACTCAAGATCACCACTGTTCCCTCCTGCTAGGGATTAAGGGGCCAACCCCTAAGCCCAGCTTAGCTGTCCACCCACTGTTGAGCCCACATGGGAGGGGTCCCGTGTCCTTCTTGCACATCCCAAGTGGGAGGGGTGCGGAGCAGAGACTTGGCCCTCCCTGTGTGCCACAAAGCATTTGGCTGCTTCCCACCCTCCTAGCCCTTGTCCCGCATGTCCCTACCTCTGCCCGGTACGGGAGGAAGATGGCACTGGCAAGGTTGCCTGTGATGCCACTGAGGATGAAGATGATAGCGATGCGGTGCCAGCCAGCCAGCTTCTCCAGGTCACGCAGGATGGTCATTTGGAAGATCACAGACACCAGACAGTGCACCAAGCTAGGGCCCAGGGCACAGCGGCATGGTCAGCAATTCAGGGGCAGCTGGGTCAGGCAGGCTGGGGTTCAGGCTGGTGGCATCACAGAGGTCTAGGCTGGGGGCGGTGGGGACCCTCTTACCCAGCGTGTAGGAACAGAGACAGCCAGAGCCTGTAGAACTGATCTGGGATCTCAGGGTTGAGGAAGGGCAGCAGCCCACACACCTTGTCCAAGCAGTGCACCTGGGGTGGGGAGTGTTTGTGGTCAGCGCTGGCTGAATCCAGGGACCCAACGTGAGAACATGCGAGCCCCTGCAGGCCTCAGTGCCCAGCTTCTTCTGCCCAGGCTGACAGCTCTTGCCCTGATGCCTCCGAGGCCTCACCCGACCTGGGAACAGAGCGTTGCCTCTTCGTGGAAATAGCCATGCATGAACTCGCAGTACTCCCGAGTGGTGATCTCACAGCTGGGGGCACAGGAAGGAAAGAGGAGTCAAGATGCAGCCCCGCCCACCTAGACTGGAGCCCAGATCCTGGCCACGGCAGGCAGAAAGGGAAGCCCTCAGCCCCAGAAAGCTCCCCTCCTTCCTGCTCACACCATGGGTGGCCCTAGGCAGGGGATGGAGGGGCAGTAATGGGAGGGCATCAGCCTGGGGGTGGCAGCACCAGGCCAGCTCACCTGCCCTTGGTGCCAATGCAGCAGGGGCGACCCTTGATCGTGCAATCTATGTGCAAGAAACCTGTGTGGTTGCTCTTGGCCTGCTCTGTGCAGATCTGCGGAGGGGACAAATCGGGGGGAAGGCCCGAGTGCTGGGAAGCCATCCATTCTCACCCTTCCCAAACTACTTTCTGCCCAGGGGTGCTCACTCAGGGGCACTCACTCACTCACCGGCCACTTGGTGATGTCATCAGGCCAGATGTGGGCACCACTGGAGGCTGGCTCCTCACAAGTCCTGGAGGCAGAGGTCAGACTGGGCAAAATAAGGGGCTGAGGCACCCCTCCCTGCCACGCCCACCCCAGCATCCCCAGCGGGTAGCTGAGACAGCCTGTCTGTGGGCTACTCTGGACCAAGGGGCGGCTCAAGGCTGTACCTGGGGTCCTGGTTGCACACAGCCCCTGACGTCCGCCTCTGGCCGAGATCAGACTTGTCCATGGTGGGGCCAGTATCATCCTGCCACTTGACAAAAGTGGCCAAAGTTTCCTGGAGGGTGGAGAAGATCTGGTTGCACTGGGGTAAGGTCAGAGCATTGATGCAGACAAAGGACCCTCCAGAACAGGGGCTTCTCCCACTCCAGGGCTCAGGCCCATTTCCCAGACCCCCCACCATGGCCTGACTCTCCTCAGACTTGGCCCGGCCCTGGCTCTTGGGCAGGGGGTCGGAGGGCTGAGCTGGGGGAGCAGCAGAGACCAATCAGCAGCAGGGTCCTCTGTGCTGGGCTGAGTGCCGGCGGGGATGTATGGGGCTGCGAGAATGGAGGGATAGAGGGGACACAGTCACAGCCCTTAAAGGATTCTCCCCCAGGCCACAGCAGGGAGGGACCAGAGTCGGGGTGGCAGGGATCAGAGGGCCCCACCGAGCAGTCCTTCCTCTGGGTCTGGATGCAGCCGGAGTGGTCATTCTGTACACAGCAGCCCGAGTCCCGCTCCAGGTCCCGCTCCCGCAGCACCAGCTGCTCGATCTGCCGGTCCTTCCGGATACAGGGGGAGAACTTGGCCCCCAGGTGAATCAGGTCAATCTGGGAGTGGGACAGAGTTGGTGAGCCCAGGCCCAGACTAGAGGGGCCACTGCTCCACCTCTATTCTGTCAAGTTTCCCTCAACAAGGGGCCTCCGGGTAGGCAGCTGCCCACCTGCCCAGACGGGGGTGACGGGACACAGGGGCTCCCTTCTCTGATGGCATCCCCAGCCTGGGCCTCACCGAGCTGGGGCCAACCCAGAAGTTCTCCTGCTGGATGAACTTCACGCTCTCGTATACACCTTTGTTCCTCAGCACCTGTCACAGAGGTGGCATCAGAAGAGGGAGCCTGGAGCCAGAGAGTGGAAGAGGGGCAAGACAGTCCCCAGGGTGCGGCCTCCAAGAAGGGGCCAGGCCATGGTGGGCCTGAGCACCTCCTGCTTGGGCCAGGGTGTTGGGGTGGCAGAGATTTGGCACCCACTGTGCTGCAGCCTAAAGGGAGGCTGGGACCCTGGGAGGAGACTGGGACCCCAACTCACCAGCTGGGTGGTGATGTGCTGGGCAAAGCCCACAGGCGCGATGCCATACGTGCAAATCACCAGCAGCGTGATGATGATGTGGACAAAGGTCAGCCAGTAGGTGAAGTAGGGCCTGGGGACGGAGGCCTCTCAGGTCAGCCCAGGCATGCCAGGCTCACCTGGGCTCTCTGCTCTCTGCTTCCAGTCATCCCAACTCATCTTTCTCCAGAGCAACTTAAAGATGCAGCTCTAAGTGTCTCTCTCCGCTTCAGACCCTTGATGGTTTCCCACACCCTTAGCAGGGAGTTTAAAATCTCTCTGCACTGCAGAGATACTGCAAGGCCTTACTGTCCTTGCCCACCTATGCTGCTTCTTTTCCCTCCTCCTCTTGCAGTTTCTGGAACACATCATACTTCCTGCAGCCCCAGGACCTTCGCATGACATTTCTGTTACTTGGGAGGCTCTGCCCATTTCTCTTCACCCATCTTATCCTGATAGCAACTCTCCGAAAGAGCTCTTCACCCCCCACTCTCTGTCTTTCTGTCCAGGACACTCATTATACTTGTTCATTATTTGTAATTTCAGGTCCAGCATCTATCAGGTCACACTGCCAATCATACACGAGAATCACCTTCCTCAATCTCGTTTCCCTCAAGGTCGCTGTGTGTGGCCTCCCCCAGAGCCCCTTCCCAGCCCAGCTGTCAGCTGTCCCTCTGATTTGCCCTGCTCTGCTCCCCTCTCTTGCACCTTTTGCAGGACCTATGTGTGGTGGTGCTCAGCGAGCCAACTGCTGTCTGGGCACTGGGTTGAGGACGCGGGCAAGAAAGCAGAAGGTGGAAGAGAGGCACTGAGGCTCTGGGGGTCCCAGGCTTCGCTGTGCTCCAGAGCACAGGAGTCCCGTAGCTGTGGCCATACTCCTGACCCACAGAAGATGCTCCTCTAGCGCTTGCTAACAACGGGGGTGGCAGTGCTCACTTTGGGAGAGGCCCCAGGAGGACTGGGAAGCTCCCGGGCCATGAGGGGAGTCTCAATTCCTCGCCTTTTGGGACAAAGCTCACCGGTGGCTGTCGAAGCTCTCCAGCTGCCGCTGCACGGTGCTGCTGATGCTGCGGCGGTAGCTGCGGTTCAGCCAGTTGCCCACCACGCCTAGGCCATAATGCCGCTTCTTCCGGTCAAAGGCAAAGTGCTTCACAGTGGAGGCAATGCGCTTGCCCCGACGGGTCACTGGGACAGGGGTGTGGCCACACTCCTTCCTGGTAAGGACAGTGGCTCTTGGCCTGATGTCCCCTTGCCTCCCAGATGCCCACCCTAGGGCTCAGAGGGGCTGGGAGTAGGGATCAGGTATGGAAAGGCCACAGGCTGGGTTGTTCCATCCCCCACTCACAGAGGGATCTGCACCCCATCGGGGGAGACTGGGGAGGCTGAATGTGGCATTGCTCGGAAATAGCTGGCAGAGAGTGGGGGAGACTCGAACACATCATCGGGCATGGAGCTCATTTCTTCCTGGGGTGGAGGACACAAAAGATGGTATAAGGAGTGACTGTCCCAAATACTGCCCCCAATACCCCAAATCAGGGGAGAGGCAAGGCTGGACAGGTAAGCTTTTTAGGATGGAAAGAGCAGCCACAGCTCTGATGACCTTCCCTGTGGGGACCCCCACCCCAGCAGCTCCATGTGGGACACAGCCCATTGCACCAGTAGTCCACAGGCCTTTGGGTCTTTTAGGGGCTCCCTGGGACATGATCAAGGCCAAAGTTGCCCCTCCAGCTCCTAAGTCACCCCATCCCCTGTCCCCCAAGGGCCCACACCCCATGCTTGCCTTACTAAAAAAGGAGGAGTCAAAGGTGTCTGCCCCATCAACTACATCCTCCTCCAGGAAGCTGGGGTAGGCAAAGCTGCGTTTGACCATCCGGCACCGCTGTGTAGTAGCATCTAGCACCGAGCGCCCCTGCACATGAGCAGAGGCCTGGGCATCAGGACCAGGGCCCAGCAACCCAGGTCCCCAGTCTCTCAGCACCAAAGGACTTGCCAGGCCATCCCTGGGAACAGCACCTTGGGAGTGGGTTCCTGCCCAAGCATGCTGCACACGGGAGGTGGTCAGGTTCTTAAGGTGGAAGGCTAGGATGTCCATTGGCCCCAACTACCCTACTCTCTCCACGGTTTGGAGTCAGTTCCTCCATGGCTATCTCTTGCCCCTCTGCCATGAGCAGCTTACATCCTAACACCCAAACCATCCTGGGTTCTAGACCTTTACTCTCCCCGAGGCCCCAGCTGTGCTCCCCCATTTGTATCTTGGCCTGGCATACCAGGCGCCTGCCCGCCTGATCTCCTGCCACCCCTTTCATGGTGATCCTCAGGAAAACCACCTCAGACTGCTTTCCCTAGCACCATGCTCTTGGCAGGCCCACAGGACCTCTGCCTAGGCCGTTCCCACAGCTGACAATCTGTTCCCTCCCTTCCTTCCTCAGGTCCTGCCTTCCCTGACACCAACCCCTCCCCCAGCTAACCACCCAACAGTGACATCACCCCCACCCTGGGCACCTCCCATTCCCAGCAGTCACAGGCCCATGAACACAGGCAAATGAGCAGTGAGGCGAGTGCACATCTCACTTCCTACTTCCTTGGCTTGCGAGTCAGTGCAGCCTGGGTTCTGAAACTGGACAGGCAGTGGGGAACTCACATGGGAACAGGGGCACCCCCCATTTCCAGAGTCCCAGCATACCCACTGGTCTTGCACAGATGGCAGGCACCTGGGTGGGAGAGGAAGGTGAGGGCCCTGCCTGCAGGAGGGGTCCCCACCTTGAGGAGGGCAGCAGCAGCCTGCAAGCTCATGTGGGCCACAGACATCCTCTTGCGGCGGGGCAGGTAGCCAGAGCGGACGCTGGTGAAGGAGGTGAGGGACAGGACCCCAGGGGTCAGTGGCGGGTGGGGGGCGTGGGGCCGGTCCACCTCGTCTGGGTGGCGGAAGGCCCTGCCGCGGGCCAGAGGATCTACAATCTGGAGGAGACAGAGGGTGAGACAGGCTGAGCAGTCCCCAGCTGGGGGAGCCACCCCACTGCCCCCTCCCCACGAAGTCTACCTTGGGCATCTTGCAGGGTTTTGGAGACTCGGTGCCCTGGAAGGACAGCCCCTCCTGGCTGGGCAGCTCCAGGTCCCTCTGGCACGTGGCCTTGAGCCGGCCGTAGCGCACGCTGCAGTGGTGTAGGCTGCGGCGCTGCCAGTGCTGCCGCTTGCCCTCCCAGTCGCCACTGATCCCGAACCACTGGGCTGTGCCCCTGCGGGGGAGAGTGGCGGGTGGGCGGCGCACACAACTGCCAGCACAGGCACGCGGGAGGCAGCAGGCGTGGGAGGTGACGGGGAGTGTGGTGACCGTGTGTGTGCAAAGGAGGTGACACGGGGGTGAGGTGCATGTGTACACAGTGGAGATGTCCACACGCTCGGATCTGTGTGCCTTCTGGGGGCGGGGGGTGGGGATTGGCCTTGAGCCCCCGACTAGAGCCCTCCGAGCAGAGGTGAAGGTTACACCATGAGGAGCGGGGCTGGGAAGAGGGTTCTCTGACTTCCTGGACCTTCTCAGTCTCCATGTGATGTGTTTCTGTAAGGCACACGCCTCGAGGCCTCAGTTTCCCCAACTACAGCATAACATTAGACTCTCACTAATGCAGAGAGCCACTGACTGCTAACACCTTCTACTCCTTCTGGAAGGGACACAGGGACAGGCTCGGTGAATGGCCAGGTGCCCAGAACCTACATGGCGCCCGGATGGCCGGACAGGGCGGGGGTGCTCACTTGCGGATGCTCTGGGACAGCGATGCCTGGCGGCGGAAGCCAGGGCGCTTCTCTGCACCATCTTGCCACCGTCCCTGTGGCTCCTGGAGGCTGACACTCTTCATGTAGGTTGGGTTCTTGGGCCTCTGCAGGGAGGACAGGTGGTAATATATGCAGCCTCCTGGCAGGAAAGCCCCCCAAACAAGCTCAGATCCGTGTGCCACCCCCACCCCAAGCTGAATTAGTTCATTAACTAATCTGCTTATTTATGTAGTGTTGATGATGGACCCCAGGGGCTTACCCATGCTAGTTGAGCTCTCAGAGGAGCCATGCCCGTAGCCCTTCATTATGCATTTAAAATCCCTGTCTTCTCGTGTCTCCCAGCAAACCCCAGTGTGCCTCCCTAGCTAGCACCTTTCCACTGCACTTTGTACATTCTGCATAACTCCTGGGGTGAGCAGGCGGCACAAACATAGTGCCCCTTTATGCCCCAGCTTGGTGGGAGGCCCACGCCACTGGGGGCTGTCCTCAATGAGCTCTTTATGGGGCGGGAACTCATTTCCATCCTGCTGAGAAGCTGGACACTGCAGAAGCAGGCTGCTGGAGCTGTGGACCTCGTGCCCCTCAGCCCTCAGAAGGGCACCAAGATATCTGCATCTAAACAGTCAGTCCCCTGGCATGCCCAGGAGCCCTTTCTCAAGGACAGCCCCTCCTGTTCCCTATATTCCATGCCCCAGGAACTTGCTGCAATATCTTATCAGGCCCAGAAAGAAGGCAGCAGATCCAGGAGCCAGGCTGCATGAGGGCACTGTGTCAGGAAGTAAAACTGTCTGAAGGTGTCAGGTGGGCACATCTCTTTCTGTGGCAGGACAGTGAGCCCCAGCCTGGCCCCTCACCTGGGATATCACCCTGTCCTGCTTGCTGGGAGCCGGGGCTTCAGGCGGTGGGATGGTGATGGACAGGTTGGGTGGCTTCCGGCTCTGCAGGCGGCTGCTGGACACAGAGGAGAGACTCCCGCCATTCTTGTCAGCTGAGGCCATGGTGGGCAGAGGGCTGGAACAGAGACAGGGGTACTGTGGGGTGACAGCACCCAGGGGGCTGGGGACCCTAGTGCCGGGGAGGCAGCCTAGGCTCACAGCCACACTGCTCAGAGTTGGCTCAAAGCCACACTGCACCTGGCTGGGTGGAGTATCTACCCTAAGACTATTTCTGACTTTCATTTGCATTCTACGCCAGTAGGGCTCAGGAGGGCCTCAGTTTTCTACCTCCTTCCATATCTGGTCTCACAGCTTGAGACAAGAACCAATCCATGAGAGCAGCATAAAGATGCAGGATTTGGAGCTAGAATGATCTTGATCACCTGGTCAGGACAGGCCAGGGGACTCAGGTCATCTTCCTGTGGTCAAAGGGCCCTGACTTTGTGCCTGGGAAGGGTTTAGGGGAGGACAAGATAAAGGCTCCAGGACAACCTGGTGCACTGAACCACTAACATGGCACCATCCTGGGCTGGTATCTGTGGTAGCAACCAGAGGCCCAGGTGCTTCTTGGAGTAGGGGGGTCCCTGAGCCGCACAGCAGGAAGTGGCGGCTCAGCCTGGTTCCCAGGGAAGCAAATCCAGCATGCCAGACCCTGTCCCATACAACTCTTCAAGATAAACGAAAACCAGGCACAGTGACTTATGCCTATAATCCCAGCTACTCCTGAGATGAGAAGATGACTTGAACCCACGAGTTCAAACCAATCTGGTCAACATAGTGAAATCCTGGAAGGGGAGGGGAGGGAAAAAGATAACTGAAAATCACTTTTGTCTGGTACTTTTTTTCCACAGTGGCAAGTATTTCATTTTAACAACAGAATTGATATGTTTGCATTGAAACAGAAGACCTAGCACTGTAAAGCAGAAAGGGATCTCTGGGCCTCCTCCTCCAGAGCTGCCTCTCTCTCTGCTCCTGGAAAGAACATGACTTTAAAAACTCTACACATAAAACTACATTGTGCGACCCTGTCTTGAAAAAAATAGGGCCGGGAGTTTGGCTCAAGTGGCTTAAGTGCCTGCCAGGCAGGCGTGACATTTTGAGTTCGAGCCCCAGTACCACAAAAACAAAAAAAACTCTACACACATGTATAAACACACACACAAGATAGATAACTATACTACTAATCTGTTAGTTCATCAAAAAGAATGGTTTGTGCTTTCATTGTTTGATCATTTTTTTCATGCCTTTATTTTGTAATTTGAACAACTACTTTGAAGATAACAATATGCAATATATTAACCATTGTTAATCTATCTTATTTTGAAATTCTGTTCCATTGTTTTTATTCATTTTAAAATTTTTAAAATTAAAAAAAAAACTCTACACATCACTCACTTGTGATCTACGGTGTGGACCACTTCCCTGTCTCTACATGCAGACAGACATACTTTATCTGCTTTGAAGACAGTCAAGAATTCACTGAGTGGAATGCACCAAGACTGACTCAATGGGTGGTAATTTAGGATATTTTGTATCTAGCACTGCAACAAACACCCCTCCCCATACTGTCAGGGGTGGTGAACCTATGGCACGCATGCCACAGCAGGCTGTCTTTTATCACTGAAAGCTCTAGAAGGTTTGCCATCACTCTCCAAGTGCTTGTTCACAAATTACAAGTCCTAGGAACAGGCAGCCAGATGAAGGCAAGCATGCCTGCATTTCAGCAGATCCTGTCAAATGGCCCTGGACCGAGGTGGCAACTCACCCTGACTGGACCCCTTCTTTGCTTGTGCCACCAACTCCCAATTTCCTTCTGCCTGTTTCCGTCTCTTTCTTGCAGATCTGTTGTTCCCTATCATCTTTTTCTGGTTAAAACCCTTTGCCGTTTTCCTTCCACTTCCAAGGCCCTTGCCAAAGGTTTAGTTTTTTTGTCCCCTTCTTCAAGACCAGGGTGCTGACCACATCTTCTGATAAGGGTGGTGGCCAGAAGTCATGATCAAATGCACTGGGTTGGCCCATGTGTAATCCCAATGCTGGGGAGGATCTCTGCAAGTTCAAGGTTAGCCTAGGATGCGTAGTGAGATGGGTGTCTCAAACCAAACCAAACGACAAAAGCCTCACACAACTGCTCCACCGACGGTGGGCCTCAGCCCACGTCAGCCATTCTGCCCGCAACAGTGGAGAGGGCAGCTCAGATGCAACCTCGTCGACTGCCCCAGCAGCCTGACTCCTCCCCACCATCTTTTTTGTTCACTGGTGTCTTCTGCCACATCCACTTGAATGCCAGGGTAGAGCTGGCCCCTCAGGTGCCTTCAGCACATATTTGTTAGAAACAATTGCAAGTGAAGCCGCCCAGCCCCAGCCCACCTGGCCCCAGCTTCTTACCTTCAGATCCGGGCTCAGTCTGTGGGAAGGCACCTAGAGCATGTTCTGGGTCTTGCCTCTCCTTGCAAATGCTTTGGAGTCCAGCTTCAGCTCTGGGGACTGGTAGGCAGATGGACAGCCAGACAACCAGTTCCACGTCAACTTTCTTGGCGCTATCAGCCTGAAAGAAGGAAGGGTGGCTCAATAAAGCTGTCACCCATCAAATCCTGCCTTTTCTGTTTCCATTTTGAGTTCTGGGCATTGAATCCTGGGCCTTTGCACTGAGTGAGCTACATCTCTAGCTCTTTTTCTGAGATAGGGTCTTGTTAAATTGCTAAGTTGCTCAGGCTGGGTTTGAACTTGCAACCCTCCTACTTCAGCCTACCAGAGGGCTGGGATTACAGGTATGTACTACTAGGTCCAGCTCATCAAGACCCAATCTCCAAAAAAAAAAAAAAGAGGGCCTTTTGCTTGGCAGCCCCACCCGCCCGAAGCCAGTGTGGGCCCCTAGGGCCTTGAGCTGTCTACCTTGAACCACCTTCAGGTACCACTGCAGTCTGGAATCCATTTCTTTTTTTTTTTTTAATGGACCAGGAACCGAACTCAGGACTTGTGTTTCCCAGCAGCTTGTGCTGCTGAGCTATATCCTTGGCCCCTCTTTTTAATTTTTTTTAGATTTATTTTTTATTTTTTATTTTTGCGGTACCAGGGATCAAACTCACAACTTTGTGGCTGCCAGACAGCCTTAAGCCATTGAGCCAAACTCCTAGCCCTAGTTTTTTAAGGCAGGGTTGCATTATGTAGTTCAGGCAGGCCTTTTGCTTGTGTTGTAGCCCAAGACAGCCTTGAACTCACAACGCTCCACCTACCTCAGCCTCCAGAGTGCTGGGAGGCCCCTCTTTTTTAAATAAGAGTTCTAAATTTTAATTAGTCCATGTTTTGGTGGATACCACAGTGTCTTCCTAGACTACCTCACAAAGACATTGTGGCTTCCTCTGACACTTGGAGGGAAGCCAGCTATCACACTGAGGACATGCAAGCAGCCCATTGGAGAGGCCCATGTGTGGAGGAAGAGACTGCCTGTCAAGCACTAGAAAAGTCTGAAGGACATGAGAGTAAATTACCTTGGAGATAGAACCTCCAGCCAAAGACAAGCCTTCAAATGACTGCAACTTCAGTCAACTTTTTGACCATAGCCTCAAGTCAGACCCTGAGACAGACTCTCTTAGCTCAGAAGGTCACAGAAAAGTGGCTCACAGAAACCTGAGAAAACGTTTGTTGTTAAAACCATTGTTTTTCTGGGGGGAGGGTCCTCATTATGCAGCAAATATAATTTTATTAAAAAAATTAATTAGTCCATGTTTGCAGTACATGATTACATTCATCGTGAGGAGTTGGTACCTGTAAATAACACATCTCAATTCTTTTTTCTTTCTCTTCCCCTCCATCTCTAGGTCCCCTACCCATTTACAAAAGATCTTTCTCTCTCTTTCCTATTATCTATCTTTGATTTTGCTCTTTAAATTATTCATACTTTGGGTTTCTTCTAGGAGAGAACCCATACAATATTTAGGCTTGTGTCTGATTCATTTCACCTAACATTATGGCCTCAAAGTGCATCCATCGCTATTCTTTGTTCTGTCTCAAAATTATTAGAATAAAAGCATCCAATTTTAACAATCCAGGATTATTGGTGATCTTCTGATTATAATTTCCTTTCTGTTAAAATCAGCCTGATATTTAAAACAGTGTTGGAACTATCTGGATGTGTTTCATTGTTTTTATGAATAATTTCTTGAGGTGATGTCCATATAACAAAAAAATCAACCATTTTAACGAGAACAACTCGACGGCATTTGTGTGTGTTTTACAGCAGAGCTCCCGGCAGGTCCTGCCTGCAGCTGACCCTGGAAGCAGCAAGGAGGTGCCCCTGTGGCTGGGCGGCACTAGGTCTCCTGTGTGCCAAGCAAGGTCTTGTCTCTCGCTGTCCTCAAAACACCCTTCGAGGTCAATGCCACTGCTTCCTTTTTCCCTCTGTGGTACTGGGGATTGAACCCAGGACATCTGCCCTGAGCTACATCCCCA
This sequence comes from Dasyprocta punctata, assembly GCA_004363535.1. Taxonomy (NCBI): domain Eukaryota; kingdom Metazoa; phylum Chordata; class Mammalia; order Rodentia; family Dasyproctidae; genus Dasyprocta; species Dasyprocta punctata. Next base: position 9,905 of record RJWM01019934.1, on the reverse strand, counting down.
GCCCTTTTTATCTTTTGAGACAGGGTCTTGCTAAGTTATACATGCTGGACTCAAGCTTGTGGTCCTCCTGCCTCAGCCTCCCATAGCACTGGGAGTCAGGACTGTGACATCAGGCAAGGCCACTGCTTCCATTTTGCAGTGGGGAGTGGAGGATCAGAGAGGTTCATTAACTTGCCTAGTGTCACAGAGCCAGGAAGAGGTACAGGTGGGACTCAAGACATCTAGCTCCAGGGTCAAGTTCTTCTGGGGGAAGCAGGGGCTGGTACTCTCCTTATCTAAAGTGGGAAGGGGGGCATACCCTCCCCCAGGAAGCCAAAGCCCATGGTCAAGCAGGGAAGGACACTGGGTCTAGAGTGCCAGTGCTTTTCAAAGCAGCTCCACAGAGGACTGGGGCTGCTTGGAGGAGCCAGGAGGGTTACCTGGGGGCAAACAGAGGCTTGGGGGCAGACTCAGGCCCCCTCTAATTCCACTGGGCACTGCCCCTTTAGGCTTTGCATATGGATGAGGGCCTTGGGCTGCAGAAGCCCCTCACCCCAGGTGGGTTTCTGAGGCAGTGCCCTGGGCCCAGCCTGCTCCACTTCACCAAGGTGGGGACCTACAGCCTGGGCTTTGGCCTCTACTATTCCTAAGTGCTGATGACCTGAGTCCACAACCCTGCAAGATTACAGATCACGGACCCTCCCTTTGGGTTGGCCACTGGCCCTGCAGTCACTGAGGACACTGCTGTCCAGGGACAGTTCCAAGGTAACAGCCTCCCCTGGGGCCTCCACAGGGAAAGCGCCCCAGTACAGCTTCCTCTGGGGCCAGGGTACAGTGAGAGGGCATCGGGTGGGCACTGCCTCGGGCAACTGGCACCAAGAGGGAAGGGGGAGGCATCAGAGGAAGCCAGATGGGAGGGGAAGTGGCCAGGCAGGCAGGATCTTTCTAGAACTCAACGGAGATCACACTCAACTCCCTGGAGTCACAATTTCAGATCTGCCCCACACCCCACCAGACTCGTCACCAGGAAGCTGCCTCCTTACCAGTAGACAGAATCAACTACCACTTTACCTGTGGCCTCACAATATCCTGCACACTTGCCTAAGCAACGGCCCCCATCTGACCCTGGGCAGCACAGGGACCCATACCCTGCAGGCCCCCTGAATGGTGGGCACTGGTCAGTCCATACAGATCCCACACGACTTTTGCCCCCAATTCCACAGCCAGCCCATGAAACAGCCCTCTCCAGAGGGGTCCTCTCATTGCTGCCCACCCTGTCCCTGTTCCTATGCCTGCTGCAGGGCACTGATAGAGGATGGTGGGTGCTAGCCCAGATGAGTCCCCACTGGACTCACCCCCAGCTCTGTGGTCCACCACAAACATTACTTTCAGTGCTGGGGTATGCCTAGCCACCCCCTCATTGCAAGGCCATGCCACCCCTGTTGGGACCCTATCCATGGACTCCTCTCTGCTGATCTTCTGAGGGGAAGGAGAGATACACATTAAGGCCCTGGGACAGAGAGACTGGGCCAGTCCCCGGGCCATACAGGGGGCCCTAAGAGAATCAAGCTGACCCCAGAAAGGATGGGCAGGACTGGTGAAGAGGCAGGACCTCAGGCCTCTTCCCCACCACCTTCACCACAGGCAGCTTCACTAGGGGCCGCACTTTCCTTCTCTGTTAATGGGGAAGAGGAGCCTGTTGGAAAAGGAGATGCTCCCACTTCAACCCATACATACAGTCTTTTCTGTACCACTTCTTACCAGGCCCTCTCCCCCGTGGAGCAGAGGGGCTGCCAAGATCGCTGTGTGCAGAAGTGGATGGGAAGGAGCCCAGCCCCTTCTTCGTGCTCAGTGGGTTGGCAGGCGCCTGGGGTAGAGGTGGACACTATCAGAAACACTCTAGGCTCCTGCGTGACCCACATCCACAGCAAAGGGCAGAGGCCATGCAGAAGCAAGTGCTGGGATGGTGGAGCCGCCCTGTCTATCACTTATCTCCCGGCCCCAGATGTGCTTGCTCAGTACAGAGGAAATTGTGACATCTTGTGACCAGGGTTCCTCCTGCCTGCGGTCACATCTACTGCTCTCTCCAAGACCCCTGGCCTGCTTTCTCAGCCGATCTGGGGCTGGGTGGGGTGGGGGAGGCTGAAGGACTGGGCTACAGCAAAGGCCACCTGGCCAAACTGGATTTGGGGAGATGCCCTCCCCAGAGAAAGATCTCTAGCCTGGGCCCTGGAGGAGTTGGGAGACTCCAAAGGGGCCCAGCGAGAAGGACTGGGGCTGAGTGGCTCAGATTCCATTTTCTCTTCCTTCAGGGTGGTGTCCAGCATGGGGTGGGGATGGGATAGACCCAGAGGAAAAGTGGAGCATCTGTTCAGATCCCTGGGGGAGCACAGGTTGAGGAATCTGTCTCTGAGGCCTGGGCTCAGCGTCCCTCTGCAGAGTCACAGCAGCTAGGCTCAGGTACACACAGAAATGCAGACTCAGAAACCACCACTGCTGCCCAGAGAATCCAATTTCCCCACAAAGGGTGGGGCTGGGCGCTCCCAAGCAAGGCTTGCTGGGCATGGCCAGGGTAGACAAGGCCACTCCAGGGAGGTCCACCAGAAGTACCACCAGCACCCAATACAGGCAGGGTGCCTAAGGGCACCCCTCCCCTACGGCGCACAGGGCATGAGCCCAAACTCACAGTGCCAGCATGCTGTCCCCTCTCAGCCTGTCCTGGCCCCACACTGGCAGGTTTCTGGAGGCTACCCCTTTGCTTTTTTTGTTTTGGCAGAACCAGGGATCGAACTCATAACCTCGCGCCTGCCAGACAGGCACTTAAGCCACTGAGCCAAACTCCCGGCCCTAGTTTTTTGAGGCAGGGTCACACTATGTAGCTCAGGCCAGCCTTGTGCTTGCATTGTGGCCCAAGCTGGCCTTGAACTCACAACGCTCCACCTACCTCAGATTCCCGAGTGCTGGGATTAAAGGCGTGCGCCACCATGCCCGGCTGGCTCCCCATTTCTTGCTAATGATGAAAGATTCCCCACACCCTTGGACTCTGCAGACTTGCCCAGAAATTCAGCCAGAAATGAGGACAGAAGGGAGGAGGGTCCCAGGATGAGGGAGGAAAGGGAGCCCATTCAGAAGGTGGACTATGACCCGGAGGTGCAGCCCTCCTGACAGGGAGGGGGGCCCAGTCACCTGCACTGAGGCAGTGAGGAAACCACAGCCTGGCTCAGAAGTCACTTCCAGCTCCGGAGCTCAGAGGGCAAGTCCACTGAGTGTCCTTGAAGAGTGGGCGGCCAGGAGGGAGGGGGCAGCGCAAGGCCAGCTGCAACTGGGTGTCAGTCCTGGGCTGAATTACAGGGTGACGCCAGGAGGCCTGGGGGTGTAGAAGTTGATTCCCTGCTTCCCAGCCAGAAACTGAAACTCAGCCTCCCTCCCAGGCTACTACGAGGAACCAGGGTGTTTTTAGAAAGCTGCAAAGAGGAAGAGGCCCCCTATCTGCTGCGCAATCCCCAGCAAAACCCCAGTTCTGCTGACCTCCAGGAGCTCTCTGGTCCTCTGCCGGCCCAGAAGGCAGGCTCACGTAAACTCTGTCATCTAACTCGGTGCCCATCCTGGCCAGCCCCCACACAGCCAGTGATTCATCCCTGCACCTCCCGGCCCTGACGAGATGCAGTGGGATGCAGCAAAGGGTAGGAAAGTGAAAAGCCAGCTTGCCTGAGGTCTGGGGACGGGACTTGGGAAGGGCCATGAGTGACAGAGAAAGGCACCACCAGCAGCCAAGTGGGAGACCAAAGGATAGTAGGCAGAGTCACAGGAGAGGAGGGGAAAAAGACAGGAGCCCCCTTCAAGGACCCACTTCCCCAGAGGACAGGAACTGGTGATGCAGATATAAACACACTCCACCTGAGACCAGCAGCTACCCACAGGGAGGGAAAACAAAACGGCCTGTGGGTTCACACCCTCAGGAACCCCACAAACAGCTGGCCTTTCTCCAGAGAGCCCCCAGCTCTCTCCCTGTCCCTCTCTCAGGCTTGCTCCATATTCAGTGCAGGTTTGGAGGTTTGGTGGTCACAGGCGTCTTTGGGCTTTCCCTCATCAGACCCCAGGCTCGGGGTTGCTCTTGACCCAGTTAGAGTGGCTTGGGCGTCAGAGCCCACCACAGACACGGGAAGCGGGTGCTGGGCTCCAGGATCCGCCCTGAGCAGGGTGTGAGCCTGCCTGTGCACGTGGCACATGGAGGGGGTGCACGCTGTTCCTACGGGGTTGCACCCCACACCCTCTGCCCCAACCTTCTGGGCTTTCTCAAGACCATTCACTAGAGGAACTGGCAGAGATGTGACCCTTCCTCCGCTGCTGAAGACCCTGGTCCAGGAAGTGTGCAGAGCTTGGGGTATCCCCAAACCCAAGATGCAGCAGCTGCTGGTAACATTCACAGCAGGCACCACAGATGTGGGAAGGTGGCCAGGCCTCCCCAACTGGGCACCTTCCCACTATGGAAACTGCTGAACCCTAGGAGCTTCCGGTGGGGGACAGCAGCTGGGTAGGGATGCAGGTGCCCTGGACAGAATCCAGGACACACTGGAGGCAGATTAACAGCAGCAGCTCCCACAGCTGAAGGGTTGACCACAGCTCTAGGGGAAGTGGAAAGGAAGTGGGCATGTGGTTGGGTCTCAGAGTGATCAATGAGCAGCTTGGCCTTCTCTGGGAAGGCTGCATACTCTGCCCCTCCCTGAGAGCCCACACATCAGGACACAGAGAGGTCTGGAGAGGAAGGGGGCACACCAGGTGTCATATCGACACAGGGTTGGCCTGAGCTGCGCTTTGTTCCAATTTTCCAGATCTGCTCACAGGATTGGGTAGATGGGAATTGGGTTTTACTGGTCCTTGGAAGCAGCAGAAGCCCAGCACATGCCTGATAGTTTGGGCAGGTTGGGTTTAGTTTGGGGTGGGAAAGTAGACAAGCTCCACTCCTTTACCATGAGAGGTTCCTTGGACTAACGTGTGCATGTAGGTGAGGCTCTGTCTTGGGTTTACAAACAGATGGCCCAGTGTTTCTACCATCTCATCTTCTCATGGTCTGACTGCAGACAGTGAAACTACTGCCTCTCTGGGACAGACAGGGTCACAGGCCTGCCCTGAACCGCTGTGTGAGCTTGGGCCAGGCACTTAACATTTTGGAACCTCCAGTGGGTGATGCACAAGATGCTGAGCAGCCTCCCAGCATTTCAGATCTGGTAGCTTTGTCACCACTAGCCAGGACTCACACCAAAAGGATGCTCAGCGGAAGAACTGTCTCACCTATCTTAGAGAGGAGAGTACCCTGCTCAATGTCACTCAGCCAGAAACAGACTCGGAGGTGGCCAGCTGGGGGCAATCAGTGCTCTAAGGAGCAGCAGGTCACCCTGGCGTTATCCTCAACACACCTGGTTTGGCAGGAGGCACTAGACAGCCTCAGTTCTGCCCCATCTGCATGGAGCCCCTCTGCAGGCAGGGAACATGCCAGGCAGACACTTTTCAGCTTGTAAACAGTCATTAAGGAGCTAATAAACCTGATTTCCCAGAACCCTACCCTGGGGCTCCCCACTTGCCCTGAAAGAGGCTGGCCTCAGCCTCAGTGGCTGCCAGGGCTTGGGGGCACTTGGACACAGGCCCATCTGGGTTGTGCCTATGCCAGGTAGGCTTGCTAACTCACCTGCCCACTGCCTCCCCTCCCACCTCGCTTTGGGGAAGTGTGGGGTTCTCTTATTGAGGAAGGAGAAGGGCCGGGGGCCAGAAACAGGGCGTAAACCTGGCTGGGCACTGGGTGACTGTGGGCACATTGCCATTGCCGAGCCTGTTTCCTTGGCTGGGAGACGGGCGGTGCCCTGCCACACAGCAAGCCAGCAGAGATGACAGCAAAGATCCTGAACATACAGTGCCTGGCATCCAAGCAACAGTAGGCTGCTGGCTGTTTTGTCCTAGCTGAGCTCTACCACCATCACTCACATGGCCCCTATATCTGAGCCAAGAGCCCCAGGGGTGACAGGGCTCTACTTGACAGGTAGGGAAAGTGAGGCTCAAAGAGACTGAGTAACTGCTCTGAGGTGCCACAGTCAGGGAGTGGGTGAGGCTGCACTCCCAGCCAGGGTCCTGTGCTCTTAATCTCCATACTCTGTAGCCTCCTGGAAGCAGGTAGTCAGGTGGCAAAATGATGCACATGAAGGGCCAGCTCCAAGTAGCTGGGGTGCCCAGGCCTTTGGTTCATGAGCCGCTCCCACCACCAGGCTGAAGTGACAACTCCTGAGGCCTGGACAGTACTTCTCAGCTTAGCAAAGGGCTTTTGCAAACATTATCTCATCTAATTGAGGTGAGCAGGAGTAGAAAGCTGTCATTAAGCTCCCTGGCTGCTGATAAGGTCCCCAAACCCATGCCAGGTCCACCCCATCCTGCTCTCCCAGGTCTTTTAATGGATGCAGGAAGCCAGGACGTAGGGAGACCTGTACGAATGGGAAAAGGCACCCATGCGAAAGATTAGGGGCAAGAAGGCCTCCTGGTGCCACCTGGGACACTGTGGGTACAGACGTAGGAGCCACGTGTGGGAAGCAGAGAAAAAAAGTAAAACCTGTCCACTCGGCCCAGCCAGAGCCCCAGGGGCCTTGGCCAGGGAGAGCCCAGTCTGCGAGGGGCATCACCTCTGGGGGTCCCCACTACTGTGAGGGATACACAGTTGGGCAGGTAGGGTTACCCTGGGAGTGGCTAGCAGTTCAGGCCCAGATGGAAACCCATCCTCATTTCCCCTGGCCTCCAGCCCAGACACAGTTATAGACAGAAAAACACCGGTGCTGCTCCTCTGGATGCATGTTCTTCCCTGGCCCAGAGGCCCATAAGGAAGGGCCTCTGCCAGGACCTGAGTGTGTCATGCACAGCGGCCACGCTCCTAAGATGTCCCAAGTCTATGACCACAGTGGCTTCCATCATGTTGTCCCCCTAATGGCCATACCTTAGCTAGTTCCCACCAGAATTGTCATCTCACAATGCTCCCACTGTTCAGATGTGAAAACTGAAACACAGACTATTTGTTACTCACATCTTCCTGGCCATGGTCTCACAGACCACTATGCCTGCTGGCCCCTGAACCTTGGTCTTGAGGTTGGAATCAGCTACTCCCCCATCCCATCACCATGCTCACCCCATGACCTGAGCCAGTGCCTGCCTGGCTCAAATGACAATCCTGTGGGGTCTGGACAGCACTGAGGCTAAAAAGTTGCTGTGACAACTTTCAACCGCAAACTTGTCACTGGGTCCTGATATGAATTTACTGACGAGCCCTGAAGGTGTGTAGGCAGCTCTGGACCTCCCCAAAGATGAGAAGGAAAGAGGAGCTTCCCTTGTATGATCTGCTTCTTAAGGAGACAGAGGTCACTTGAGGGGCACTCCTGGGGCATGTGACTGCTGCTCCTGTGAGGACGCCTGTGTCCTGAGAGCCACCCGGGCCTGGCAACTTCCCCTTCCCAGCCGCCGTGCTACCCGAGGTCAGCCAGCACTCAGCAGCCACTGGCATCCGCCACGCCTTCCCTAGCCTGGCTCAACTGAAGAGGAAGTCAGGAGCTACTTCCGACACACTGCAGCTGTGTGAGCTCACTCGGGAAACTCCCTTGGGCTGCAGGCGACACCGGGGCCTGCTCCAAAGTCTATGGCACAGAGATCCCAGGGGATGTGCGGGTGGAAGGTCACCAGGAAAAACACATATCCCTGACGATACACCAGGGACAGGTGGGGCTGGGAGGACCCAAAGGAAAGCGTTGGGCACCTCATCCAAGTCCCTGGGACACACTTTACCTCCTTCTCCTCTGAGTCAGTGTCTGCCTGGGGCAAAGTCCACCCAAGGATGACAGGGATCCCAGTGGAGGCCCCAGCAGTGTCCAGAGCTCAGGCTATAGGAAAAAAAACACCACTGTTGCCCCCAGAGCAAGCCTGAGACCCTGCAGTGGCCCTGCAGTGCATGTGGGGGCAGGATCCAGTCCTCCTTTCACAGAACAGAAGTCTCCTCCCTGGATACTAGGTCAGCGTGGGTGAAGGGGTCGCCAGGAGCATCGCTGGCTCAGTGACGAGCCAACTGTGTAGGAGTTGCAGGGAGTTAAGTTTACCAGGCTCTGGGAGTGAGCCTGGGGGTGAACAGCTCTGTACAAGACTGGATGCTCAGTCTCATTCCTTAGGTGACACACACAATGGGAGCCAGCTTTCTGTCCAAAGGCAAGGTGAGCATTTCACTCCAGTCTGTTATGGTAAAAAGACGAAAACCCCAAAACCAACCTGCCAGCCCTCTTGCTCTGCCAGTTCCCAGGGAAGGGAGGAATGTACAAGAGTGGACAGGACAAGGGCAATGGAAAACTATTAGGAAATGGGAAGGGAGGGCCTTGGAGGGGCCTAGGCACCTGGACACAGATGTGGCTGCCTCATTTGACCCTGTCCCATCCTACTGGCCGCCGATCCTCAATACCAGAAAGCTGGGAGTCGACTCCAGTAGTTCCCAGTCATCCCTACCAGGGTCTGTCAGGCCTGCAGCTCTGTCTTTCACTCCTCACCACTGCTCAGTTACTGTCACACGCAGGGTGCTTCCACCACTATTGGGGTTCTCACCAGCACACAGGCAGCTTTTCACTGCGAGAGGGAAGAACAAGGAGGGAGCCACAGGAAGGAGGAGCCTTGCTTCTCCTTGGAGATTACTTTCCTGGTATAAGTAACTGGAGGAGTTCAGAGTGAGCTCAGAAAGGAAAATTCCAGCAGGTCACAAGACATCACACATTCACACCAGCTTTAGTAATCCAGCTTTGGGGAAATCTATGGGTCCAATGCTCACCCCCGTCACCTCCCATTCTCGGATATCTGAGTTCACAGGCTGCCCTGGCTAACCCTGCGAAAGAGGCTGTCCTGGGGTGAAGGACCCCATTCCCAGGTTTTCCTCCACAGCACCGAGATCTGCTTCCTGCTAAGCCTGAGTGAGCAGAGGAGAGGCAGACTCCAAAGGACCTCGCTTGCCAGGGGAATAACTGCCCGTGCACCTCCTAAAGCATTTCAAGCCGCTCCCCTCACCGCTGAGGAAACTGAGGTAGAAAGGGAAATCAATGAGTAGTACCTTGACGGACCAGGTGCTAGGGGGCGTTCCTTAATCTCGGCACAGCACTAGCAATTTCTTGGATTGAACAGTTCTGTTTGATGTTTAGCACCACCGCTGGCCTTGACCTTCAAAAGGTCAATAGCAACAACACTCGCCTCCCTGCCTCCCCTCCTAAGTCTGTGACAACCACAAAGTCTCTAGACATTGCCAAATACTCTCTGGCAGGCAAGTCCCCTACCTTCGATTCCTCAATAGCCAAGAGTGGTGACACATGCCATAATCCCAGCACTCTTGGAGGCTGAGGCAGGCAAATTTGAGCCCAGCCTGCGAAACCTGGTGACTTAGTGAGACTTTATCTCAAAAAAAAAAAAAAAAAAAAAAATCGAAGAGGGCTGGCGGCGGAGGGGGCGGGCCTGGGTATGTAGCTCAGTGTAAACGCCCTGAGTTCAATCTCCAGTATTTTTTCAAAAAGTGTCAATTTCCAGTTGAGAACTAGCGCTCTAAAACAAACTTCACTTTGCCCTTCCTTAGAGTGACAACAGCGTGACATTGAGATGTTGGGCTCATTTATTCCACCGGGAAATGTCACAGCAGTGGGGTTCTCCGTCTACCCTTGCGAGGGCGATTTCTCAGGAACACCTCCTCTATCTCTCCGTGTCTCTGCCTCTTTCGTGGCCTCAACCCTTCAGCCCTCTCCCTGAGCTTTCGCTGAGCTGGGAAGCCCTGAGAGCTGGGTTCCCTCTCTGTCTCTGGGGTAGGTCCGCTCTCCACAACCTCAAACCCAAAGCCCAAACTGGTGAGAGGCAAGCCGAGGGGCTTTTGGGTCCCACTGCGG
>RJWM01019933.1:0-37906 GCA_004363535.1 Dasyprocta punctata | reverse complement strand
GCACAGGATGAGGATGTTTACAAAGTAAGACCCCTGGCTCCCTGCTGACTCTCTCAGCTAAACTTCTGACCTTCTCAAATTGTAACAATGGCCAGGTAACTACTTATGCTCTACACCCCAGAATGTAGAGCTGCTGAGTTATTTAATTAAGCTGCTAGACTTCTCAAGTTGACACAATGTATAAACCCTAACACATGCTTTAGGTCCTTAACTAAGTACAATCTTTCTGCCCATGCTGAGGAATCATGTAACCATAAAAACTTCTGTTGACCTCATTCTTTTTATCTAAACTTTCAACCCCTGCCAAAAAAGAAAGTATAAAATATTCTGTTAGAGCTTGCAATAAACGAAGCAGACTCACGCAGTCTCTGAGCTGTTTGTGTGTCTGCTCTCCATGAGCCGATGCTCAGGCCCACCTCTGGGGACTCTGGACCCAGCCTGGCTGGACCGCGGCAGGTACGGGGGCTGTCGGAGGAGGTGTGGGGGTGAGGGAGTGCCTGCTCACCTGGCTGGAACGCTTCCGGCACGGGTGACGACGGGGCCACAGTCATCGGGGCCGGCAACAGGGAGGACGCACGGCCCAGCCGCCCTGAGTCAGGCCTGGGTCTGAGTCCCTGGGTTGCAGGGACTGGTGGGGGTTGGGGTTGGGGCTGGGTGGCAGGAGGATGCGGCAGCGTCCCTGTCCCTGTGTTGCCCGTCCTGCTCCCAACTTGGGTGTGGGGCATCCCCTTGGGGTCACACTGTGTGCTGAGCCAGTGTGTTTGCCTATCACCCTGACGCAGCGGTGGGCAGGGCCGGTGGCCTGGCTGTGGGGCCACCGGGGGACAGTCGGCAGGGCCAGCGTGTCTCCCTGTCCCAGGGGTTTTATGATGCTGACCTGGGGGCAGGGCAGGGGTGCAGTGACACCCTGTGGGCTCCCAAGCACAGCAGCCAGCAGTGCCCATGGTGTGTGAGAAGCCTGCAGGGGAGACCGCCCGCTGGTCAGAGGTTCTGTTGGGTTTGAACCCGGGTCTGACCCTGAGGCTCCACACGGCTCCCAAACTGTGCACTGGAACTCACTGCCTTCTCCAGTCCTTGCCGGGCTGTGGCCGGCCATGGACGCCTCACGGCTCAGTGGCCACGGCGCGCATGAGGCCGGGGCCTTCGCTGCCTGAGACGGTGCCTGTGCAGCTTCCTGGTGTCTGACGTTGAGTGCCATGCGCAGCTCCAGTCGTGGCAGCCCCGGACGTGATCCGGGGCCCCAAGGGCCCAGAGAGTCGTGGTGCTTTGGAGACACCACGGCCCTGGGTTGCCATGGGACAGGGCAGGGAAGCGGCAGTGCCCGCCATCCGTTTGTTTGCATGGATTAATCGGGACGCATTTGGGCTCCTGTGGAGAGGAGAGCACCCGTCCTGGATCTTTGCATCTCAGAAGTGTTTCCGGTGTCACCCTTGCTCCAAAGCGACCGTGTCACTGCCCTGAGGGGCAGAAGGCAGAGTGGGATGCATGACAGTGATCTCAGGCAGGGAGCCATGCGCGAGCGGCGGTGCCGACTCGGGCCTCCTCCACTGCCTCTGCCTGACCTCTCCGGGCTGAGTATCCATGGAGGCCGAGGCAGGGGCAGTGTCCTGAGGAGGTGCAGGGAGAATGGAGGCCAGGGCCCCAGCCCAGGAGCAGGTTCCCTCCCACTGAGGGCCGGAGGAGGGGACAGAGGAGCGAGACCATGCTCTAAACATGGACGAGCCAGCGTGGGCACAGAGGGCGCTCGGCTGAGGCGGCCCCCGCCTGGTCACCCTGCCCCTGCTGCCCCTGTCCAGACCCTGACGTGGCTGGTGACAGCACCGGCGTCCTTGGGAACAAAGCAGGTGAGGGAGGGTGCAGGCTGGTGCCACCCAAAGCTCAAGCCTGGGACACAGGGAAGCAACCGAGGACGTGCACAGACCTGGCGGGACCACCGTCTCCATTGAGAGATTCTCCTGGGACCGCTGTTCGTTTGTTGGCCGACTTCTGCCTTCTGGTGCTTTGGAGTGAAAAGCGTTACCCCGTGGCTCTCTTCAGTGTGGGAAGCAGGGGGGCCCGCTGCAGCCCTGAGGGTGAAATCCGGGCTGGAAAACATGCCCGGAGCTGCGGAGGACGGCGCCCCGGGGGTCTGGGCCAGCGTGGCCTTCAGGGACGCCGTCCTCGCGAGGATCGCAGCCATGCCCCTCACTGGGCGCCATGGCCTGCTTGCCTGGCCTCCAGGTGCTGTGCAGGCCTCTGCTGCTTGTGCAGGGCCAGCTGTTTTCCCATCAGCCCCAAGTGACTGACCGAGGAATTGCGGGATGCAGGAAGAGTTAGTGCCCACCCCGCGGGCAGAGGCTGGCCAGCACCTCGCTGTGGTGGGGACTGGCTCTCCTGGGGGTCAGCACTGATGTCAGAGGGGGACGCCTGCTTCCGTCTGTACAGTGGGGAGCAGCGCTGTGACAGGACCGGGCCTTGCGCTCTGTCCGCTGGCTCAGGGACTCGGCCGCCTGCGCTGTCCCGCGGGGGCTGGGACGGCTGCTCTGAAGTCACCGGCCACCCTGCTGTGCTGCGCAACCCGGCTGGCACTGCGTGCTGGGGCAGACAGGTGAAGCCTGGCTCGCCGTCGGCATCGGCGAGAGCCTGAGAGACGGGAACCAGCGCCCCGTAGAAACTTCGGTGCAGCGTCCCGGCACACTGGGCAGGGTGCCGATGGACGGCCCAGCGGAGTGTGGAGTGTTCCCCAGCTAAGAAAGGAGAGGAAACTCTGACGTCACCCGACGTGGATGAACCTGGAAAACGGTGCCGGGCACAAATGGCCATGCGGTACACGGTTCCATCTCTGTGAAATTTTCAGACCAGGCAAATGCATGGACAGGACGCAGGTGCGGGCCTCGGGGCTGGACACATTGGCCTGGGCAGGGGTGGCCGCGGGCTGGACACACTGGCGTGGGCAGGGGTGGCCGTGGGCTGGACACACTGGCGTGGGCAGGGGTGGCCGCGGGCTGGACACACTGGCCTGGGCAGGGGTGGCCATGGCTTGCTGCCCCCCGGGGAGCCGTGTCTTCCCAGATGGGCCGGATTGGAGGTGCACACCCTGAGAACACACCAAGAGCTGCGGAACGGTGTGCTTCGATGGCGGCGTGGGTCGCAGACGGAACTGCCGTGGTGGTCACAATCCGAGCCACACAGGCAAAGGGTCCACTGCCCTGGGGGGCCATGAGCCGCAGCACTATGAGCTCCTCCCTCCCTGCAGCAGGCCAGGTACGGGCTCCTTGGAAGGGGTTGGTGTGGGGCCGTGCTGACAGAGGGAAGGGCTGGGCTGGGCGCCTCACCCACTGACACCCAGGCCATGCGGGAGAGCCAGGCAGAGCCCCTCGCGGCAGGACAGCCCGGCCCGGCCTGGACATAGCTCAGGGTTAGGGTTAGGGTTAGGGTTAGGGTTAGGGTTAGGGTCCGCAGTGCTGCGAATGCCCCTTGGAGCCCCCCGCCACCCCGCTCACCTTCTTCCTTGGGGAGGGCTGGAGGCCTGGTGCTGCCAGTGCTTGCTGTCCGTGTGCTGGCCCTGCCTGCACCCTCCCCGCTGCAGGGAGTGAAGAAACCCCGGCCCAGCTGGCCTCTGTCACACAGGCCAGGAGCGCTTGACTTGTCCTCAAACCATGCCTGACTGCGAGGACAGAGAGGCAGGTATCAGGGCTGCAGCGAGACTGGGGTCAGGCCCAGGGATGGGCAGGAGCCCCCAGACCCTTCCTGCAGGTGCCAGTGTACCTTGCTCCCCAGAGGCCCAGGCCTGTGGCGGCTCCGGCCCTCTGGTCCCCTCTGAGCCCCTCTGCCCCTGCCTCCACTGGCCTCCTGGACCCTGGCACCTCCCCACACCGCTGCCCCCTTATCTGTCCACATACCCGTCCCTCTCCGCACACTCTGGCCCTGGGGCCTGTGAGGCCCAGAAGCGGTTATCAGCGGCCAGAGCTGCTCCAAGACAGGCTGCAGTCTATTAAGATTTAAAGAGATTTAACCTAACAAGACAAGCAGGGAAAGGAATTTAATTTCATGATAAAAAAGTAATCAAATCTCAGCCCGTGGCCACAGAGCCGTAGCCTGAGTGGCCGACTGCCCCATACATCAGTGTGCGTTGCATTATGAAGCAATTAACCTGCAGCCGGCTTTGCCACCAGCCAGTCCCTGACCCCAGCCACTCTGGCGCTGGGTGGACGCAGAGTCATGGCCAACTGGGGGAGGAGGCAGAACTCAGGAACAACCTTCCACGCAGAGCCGTGGAGCGCAGTGCTCCGTCTGGGCTGGGACGGCCCTGTTGTCCCTGGCTCCGTGGGCTCCAGAAAGTCTCCTTCGGAGGTACCGTGCGGCGTGGCTGCAGCAGCCCGTCCGCAGGCCCAGCACACGTGTGGACATGGCTTTGCTTCTGGGGTTCCGACGACTGCAGCAGACGCCCATAGTGTCCTAAGGCCTCCCGCAGTGGGCGGGGGAGCAGCGGCACGGGCCAGGCGTGAAGACGTGCAGGGTGCTCGCTCTTGCCTGCCCCACGGCGCCTTTACTCAAAATCCTGCGACAGCTCGCTCTGTGCATGGAGCGTGGCCTGGGACTGCATCTCTGCCCGGTGCTCAGCCTGCTGGGCTTCCCGGGTGGCCCCTCCAGGCTCCCCCCGTGGTGAGCCCGCTCTGCCCCGTGGGCTCAGGACGTGCTATTTCTGTCCAGTGGTTTAAATTTGTTTTACTGAGAAGTCGTGAGGTGCTTTCTCCAACCCAAGAACGAATCATCCACTGCCCTGTCCCTTGCCAACTCTGCACGGGTCTCCGTCTGACCCTGTCCCCTCTCCGGGGGGCTGGCAGGGACAAGTTGGCCCTGGTGTGCTGGGCCTACATTCGCCCCACTCATTGCGGCACTGTGACGGGGGTGCAGGGTGCGGGCTGACGGTGTGTTGGGTGCAGTAGACATTGCTGCGTGCCTACTGCACAGGTAATCGCCTCTTCCCCATTTCTTACAAGATCTGTCACTCACATTTTCCCTGCAGGTAGCTGTGGCCATGTGACCGATTCTGTTTTGTAGGATGTACCGCGAAGTTCCTCTCCAGGGTGTGTTCTGTTCTGTGCTCCCCTGCCCTTTCCGCCACCTCCCTAACGTGCAGCTTGATAGTGAGGGCAGCAGCGTCCACTTGGCCACCAGGAGGAGGACACCAGAGACATTCTGTAGCGGAGGTCTCAGCCCCAGCATCCTCCAAGCCAGGCCGGGCGGCTCCTCTGGCTTCCCGCCCTGAGGACGGTGTTGAGGGCAGGTCCACGTCAGGCCCGGGCGGGGCCGGAGTCTGTTTCTGGTGGCTGTGCCGATGTGGATGCTCAGCTTCTCTCAGGAGGACGCCACCCCTGCATGCGAGGCGCTGCGTCTCCAGCAGGCGTGAATTCCCTGGGGTCACAGGTCAGCGGCCAGCAAATGGGGTCGGGGTCCTTGCTGGCCCCAGAGCTGAGCTCTCTGCCCCAGACCAGCTGCTCCCGCCTCAGCAGCGGTGCAAGGACCCGGAGATCGCGCTCGGGGGTCCGAGACGCTAACGGCGAATGCTCCGACCCCTAGCTCCCCGGTGTCTGCCTCGGAGAGGATTTGTGTCAGCGCCAGGTCAACAGTCGTGATCCGGAGGGGTGGCCACGGGTGGCACAGTGGCGGGCGTCCCCTCCAGCTCTGAGGGCTTGAGAGGGTTCCTTCCGCTACCTCCCCGGCATCTGCCGCCAGCCATCTCTCCTGGGTATCCACTGTGCGCTGGGGCCTTGGGGAGCCCCTCGGGTAGGGCTGGCTGGCTGGAGAGTGGGGAGAAGGGACGCGGGGACAGGGAGGGACAGCGGTGCCCAAGCCCAGACAGCAAACGCCCGCATGGAGGCGGCGGCGTGCGGCTCTCTCTGCTGGGCCGTCTCTCCAGGCCCCTGCAGTCTCTTACTCCCTGCACCTCCCGTCTTGCTGTGTTCTGCCTCCTTCACGGACTCGGCCCAGTGGGCTAAGGGGCCCGCGCTGACCCGGTAGGACCTCCTTTGAATGCATCCAGTCCACAAGGACCCTGGCCCCACAAGGCCACAAGCTGGGGTGGGGTCTGGGCCTGGGCACAGTCACATTGTCACAGACCAGAGCTGTGGAAGGGCCTTCCTCTTCCTCACCAGGTGGAGGACGCAGAGCGCAAGTCCCCTGCGTGGGGTGACCAGCTGGGGAGCTCAGAAACACGTCAAAGGAAGTGTTTCCTCTTGGGACAGTGAATGTTCAGGGGATATCACAACCAAATTATCCCCAAACCCCAGCCCCAAGCGAGGGCGGGAGCCCCCTCTCCCACAACTCTGAGGGTCAGGGCTGGGAGGACATGGGGTGTCCCAGCCAGTGCTGGGCTGGGGGGGCTGGGGCCGCCCTCCTTGGCACGTGGGCACCCCACAGGTGAGGCCACCCCAGGGCTTAGTGGGGTCTTGGAGGGAAACTTGACTCACGGGACCTGTGCTTTGCCCCTCTCTGGACACTGAGGGGGGCCAGAGGTTGCATTCAGGGGCTCGGTGTTCTGCCCCAGAGGCAGGGACGTCAGAGCGTGACTTCCCTCACTGGTCCTCTGGGAGTCTTGGCAGACTCCTCCCTCCCCTGGCCCCACACCACCCGGGGCTGTTCTCAGGGCTCCCTGGGTGGCTGGGACCTGGGCACTGTCCCACTGCAATGGCTCCAGAGGCGTCCACAGGCTGAGACCGCAACCTTCCTGGCCGGCCAGGGCCACTGTCCTGCGGGTGACACAGGGTTGATCCTAGCTTTCTGTGGCGAGGTGAACCACAAAGCCTCCCAAGCCAGCTCTGCTCCCAGGGTGAGCAGGGCACCTCTGAGGAGCCCAGAGCCTCGGACACCCTCTGTGGGTGCTGGGGATGTGGCCGAGCCCAGGGGCGCTGCTGACCTTCACTCTCAGGGGCCTGGTGTGGCTGGGCACAGCTGCCGGGGCTACACAACTGCAGCTGCCTCTGCCGCACCCTCCCACCCCACGGGGTCTCCCAGGCCTCCTCTGGGGGCCCCCGCTCCTCCTGTGTAGGTTCAGGAGTGGCCTCAGAGTCGTCTGCCAGAATGATGGCTCCTGCTTTGATGGAACATGGAAACGTGTTCCACCCAAGTGGCTCTGTTATTGTTTGGTGTTGAATTTCAAATAAAATAAAAATTAAAATTCCCAGCGCCGGCTCATCTGCAATCATGAATCTTGTCCCTGTTCATCCCATAGTGAGACACGTTCACAGAAAGGCCACGCTGATGGGTCCAGAAATGCAATTATAGTTACAACTCAATGAGTCAATCAGCTGTGGCTCCTGCGTACTCCCTCTGAACACAAATGCTGCATGGATGGTGGGTGCAAGGTGTGTCCACGGGCCTGCGTGTGCTTGGGTGTGTGTGCTGCACAGGTGCATGTCCACGGGCCTGCGTGTGCTTGGGTGTGTGTGCTGCACCGGTGTGCATCCATGAGCCTGCGTGTGCTTGTGTGTGTGTGCTGTGCAGGTGTGCATTTTTGAGCCTGTGTGTGCATATGTGTATATACTTGAGCCTGTGTATGTATGGGTGTGCACATGTGTGTGTTGCACGTGTGTATCCACAAGACTCTGCATGTGCATGTGCTGCACAGCTGTGTGTATGCAGCAGCCTGAGTGTGGGTGAGTGTGTGCACTTGTGCATGTGTGATGTATATGTGCAGCGGTGTGTGCTTATGTGCATGCATGTGTTTGCCTGTGCACACACGGTGTACATTCACTGATTGGAACTTTCCTGTGTCTTGCCTGGACAGGTCATTGTAAACCCTGGACTGCCCCCAGCTGAGTGTAGCTCTGGGCCTCACCTTGTCCCTGCTGGCTGAGATGGTCAGCTGGGTGCTGGTCAGGAAAGCCCCTCCCTCAGCCTGGGCAGAGCCTGGCCATTTGAGACTGGGTCAGTGGCCAGCAAGAGGCCGGCTTGGCCTGGGTGTGCAGGGCAGGAAGGTCTCTCAGGACAGTTGGGTCACGTGTCCCCTGTGCTGTTGTGCCACTCCCTGTTCCCACCCCCAGTGCCCACGGCACTGCCCGGGATCAACCGGCCCCTGCGGCCGCGGCTGGCGTGTCTGGGGAAGGAGCAGAGAGAGCCTTGGTGCTTACCGTGTCACTCACGGGTCAGCCGGGGCTGGGGACCCTGTTCTCCAGGTCTCCGTCTGGAGCTCCCCGGGACCAGGCCCCGGGGGATCCGGCTGAGCCCTGTGCACTCTTGGACCAGAGGGTCACCCTCCTGCTTGCTGGGGAAGCCTCAGGCCGCCCCGTGGGGGTGGAGAGAGCTCGTCCTCTCTGGTTGGCGTCGTGGGAAGGTGAGGCTCTGTCAGGGCCACGCTCTGCTCCTAGAGGCTGGGGCGAGCTGACCCAGAAGGCAGCGGGAGCACGGGCTGCGCCGGGGACCTTCTATCTCTAAAGACCAGGACCAGCTGTGGAGTCGGGGGCGGCCACTCCCCCATGACTCGGGCCAGGCCTGCAGGGTGACAATGGGCATTTGTTCCTGCCGCACCGGCCTCTGCCCTCTGAGGTCTAAGGTTATCGGACACAATTCCAAAGGCAGCCTGGATAGCTCTGCTGGATTCCATGGAGGCCATCACAAGCCTCCAGACCCGGGCTGGGACCATGAACTCAGCACCTTGATGCCCCGAATGCAGTGCATGGGTAAGACTGGCAGGACTGGACCCCGAGGTTCCCTGCGTGAGGACAGTGATGCACCCACATTTCGTGTCCTGTAAGGACACCATGACATCAGATTAGGGCCACCTGGTGACTTCATAAGGGCACCTTGAGGTGCCAGGTAGGACCAGCACCTCTCGGGGGACAGGCTGAGCCCGGAACATGCTCCTCCCACGCGTTCTCCTTATGAAGCACCCAACAAGGCGGCTGTGGAACCCCCAGATGCAGAGGGAGGGCCGTGATGTGGCCTCCGTGGGCAGGCGTGCAGGGGAGTCCCCAAGGGTGGGCTCCTGGGGCTCGGGGTCCCTTCTACTGTCCGTCTGTTCGTTTTTAGTGGTTCGTGGCTCTGGGGATTGAGCTGTGGCTCCTCACTGAGATGCACTCCTGTGCCTGTCTCTCCCTTTCTCACATTTATTTTAAGGCAGAATCCAGAGAAGTCGCTGAGTTCCCCGGGCTGGGCTGGACTCGGGGTCCTCCCACCTCGGCCTCTGTCCGTGAGGCGGTTGTGGACATGCGCACCCCACCCCAGCCGCTTCCTGACAGTGCAGCCCCCATGATGGCACAACTGAGCCAGGAGCGGGGGCCCCAGTGTGGACAGTGGAATCCGCGGCTCCTGTTCTGAGCCATCTCAGGTTTGACCCCACAAAGTTCCCCAGTCCCCAGGAGTCTCTTGAAGGCCTGGGGGAGACCAGCTTGGGCAGCAGGGCTTCTCCTCCGAGCGCTCCCAGCCTAGACTCAGGCTGGGGAAGGCAGTGTGGGCCAGGAGGAGCCTCGGTCTCCGCTCCAGGAGGGTCGGGGTCCGGGAGTCTCAGCCCCGGGGTGCGGGGCTTGGCCTTTGCACTGACGCACCCCGCCCCCGCCCACCACGGCCTCAGCAGCGAAAAGCTCAGGGCTGGGCAGCAGCCTCTCTCCAGCTGGGCCCAGCCAAAGGGGCTCCTGCGACCGAGCATCCAAGGACGGACAGCTTCATCCAGGAGCCGCAGCTGCGCCCGGGGCCTCCTCCCCTCCGCGGCCCTCAGCGCTGCCCTCCCTCTGCGTGTGGCCCCGGCCTGGGCTGGGGGGCCGTGCCTGGCTTGGGTCGGGCAGAAAGGAGCTGTGCTGGGCGAGGACTGAGGTCCGCTCGGGAAGCAGGCGCCGTGGTCAACCTCGCCCCTCGCTGGGCAGCGGGGAGGCGGAGACTCCCTGAGGAGCCCACGCTGTCCAGCAGGGCCGGGGGGCGGGCTGTATGTGTTCTTGGACTTCCTGGAGGGTCCCACACCCCGGCCAAGCCCCGTCCCTCCACTCCCCACCCTCTCCTGCCTGCGTCCCTCAGGCCACCACAGGCACAGGTGGTCAGGAGGCAGAGGCAGTGGTGCGCTCCGAGGGCAGCAGGCTCTGGCTGGAGCCACGCCCGACCTGCCACAGATCCTGGCGGTTCCCCGTGGGCTTCATGAAGAGAGAGCTATAGTCAGGGGACAAAACACAAAGACGATGGGAACGGCTGAACCGCCGTGTCCTGGGGACACCAGGGAAGTCCTGTCTGGCAGAGCCCTCCCTGCTTCAGCCTCCTGGCTCCTGTGATTGGACATTTCCATCCAGTGAGAGGCAGCTGGTATCTGGCGTGGAGCAGAGCCTGCGGGCAGACCTCAGGATGGGCATCCCACCCGGGACAGGCCTGGTTCAGGACCGGTCCCTCGTGGGTTTGACTTGTGAGGAGGGCGCTGCGTGGGCTGTGTCGCCACCTTGGGTCCCACCTGTATTCTGGAGAAGCAGCCCTGGGGCTCAGGGAAGAAGCACGGATCAGATAATCGCACTCACCAGGTGATAAACTTGGTGTGTACCCTGCAGGGACAGACGGGGACCTCGGTGGCTTCAGAGAGCGAGGGAGGTAGAGACACGGAGCGTGAACCACGGCTTGGGAACAGGAGCGGAGGCAGTGCGCCAGCGGCGGGGATGTGGGGCAGAGGCTGGGGGGGCGTGGAGCTGGCTCACAGGAGCCCAGCATGGGTGGTCACATGGGGACGTGTGTGGCCTGGGGGCCGGGGTGACTGGGTGTGTTCTTGTGGACGAGGACACGTGGGTGTGGAATGGTGGCTCAGGAGGGAGATGCTGAGGCTGCATCTGTGTGTGGCCACGGGGCCTGGGGATCACCGTGGGTGGCACCGGGCCCACAGAGGAACCACAGGTGGGATCTCGCGCCCAGAAGCGGCTGGCAGAGCCCTTGAGGCAGAGGACCGGGTGCGGGAGCACCAGGCTGTGGGGGCCGAACCCGGGCAGGTCACCTGTGGAGCTAGCCCAGCTTTGTCACCGTCACCTTGGAGGCGGGAGAGGCTGGCAGGGCAGCTCGGACCCCGAGACGCAGGACAGGGCCACAGCCGGAGGGATGGAGTGGGCAGTCGGGCACCCGGGCCCATCCGCGTCCAGGCACAGATGCCAGCGCTGGCCTGGAGCCCGGGGCCAGTGTCTCTGGCTTTCCGTGCCCGCCCAGCCTTTCCTTGGCCCATGCGCCCCACTAGAACCTCCGGGCTGGTGTTGGGCCAGCACCGTCCTGCGTCCTTTGTGGAACAGACCTCCGCCACGCCCCGGCTGCGACAACCAGGTGACCTAATGGTGGCCGGGCCGTCACCTTGGGACCAGAGAGTGAATGCATTGTGACGCAGGTGTCCAAGCGGCTGGGTCCCTGAGGCCACACACAGCTGGGCTGGAGGTGTCAGGCCGGGGCCCCATGTCTCCACCGCCCAAGGCACCCGCGGTGTTCTGCCAGATGCCACAGCCAGGGGGCTCACTGCGGGGGACAGCTCTGTCCACAGGGCCACCCTGTGAGAAGCCACCGCAAGGGAGGCTGGGAAGGGGCTGTAGGGTCGCCCCCTCCCACACCGTCCCCACCGGCCGCACCCCGCCTCACCCTCTCGGCAGGCCCAGCCCAGGTGGTCCCTTTCAGAGAGAGGCTTTCGAAGCCCGCCCGGGGAGGGGTTTGGTGAGGTCTCTTTCCAGTCTGATTTCCAGGAGGAAGGTGCTGCTCCGCATGGCGGGAGCTCAGGGAGAAAGCACGCTTCCCACACCTGGCCGCGCCCAGACTCAGACCCCAGACACGAAGCTTTAGAGTCAACACGGGGATCCCACTGGTCGCCCGGGATGGCGGGACCGGAACCGCAGCCTTGGGTCAGCACCGCCACAGCACGACGGCCTCCCTGCGGGCCCAGGGTCCCTGCTGCCTTCCGCTCTGTCCCGCAGAGCTCGGGTCCTGGGCAGGCCGGGGGTCCCCGACGGCGGCAGCCAGGGCAGGGAACGTGGCTCATCCGCCATCACCCGTGCAGGTGCGAGCGGACACGAGACTGTCCTCGGGGCAGAGCGGCTCCCCGAGGCTGAGTCTTCCGGGCACCTTGGTTGTTTCCTGTGGCTGCCGCCTGAGGTGGGGACCTCGGCTCGCGGTTCAGGGGCCAAACATCCAACGCCCTGCAGGAGGAGCCTGGTTCCCAGGAACTGCATTAACTCCTCCCGCAGCAGTGTAAAGGCGGGGGAGGGGCTGGACACAGGCCCTGGCTGTGACGGACGCGGCCGTCTGCCCCTAGGCCCGGGAGCCAGCCAGGACCCGTGCGGGTCTGTCTCTCGGCCTGGGTCCTCTTCCCCGGCCAGCGTCACCGCTGATCACGCAGCCTGCCCACCACAATTGCGGCTGCACGGCTTGGAACGTGGGCCCCACCCGACCTCCACCCAGGGGACCTCCAGGCGGGAGGTGGACGGGAGCTCGGAGAAGCAGAGGCCCCCAGGGAGCCCCGCGCATGCTGGAGCAGCGCCTACTCCTCGTTCTATTTCTGCCCTCTTCCTCCTCCTCCCTGAGACGCGAAGGCAGGCGAGGACACACTTGGGCCCGTGCTGGGAAGCTGGCGTGGAGCGCTGGCAGGAGAAGAGGGGCCGGGATCCATCCTCGGAGTGCGAGGCGGCTTCTCAGGAAGAGCATATGGTTCCGGCTCTCCCGGGGCCAGCGGCACCAGAGGGAAGGCGGGGAGCAGCACCATTTCAGGGCCTCCACAGGGCTTGGTGGGCCCCGGCCCCTCGGCACCAGGGCCGTGGTGAGGGCCTGGGGGCTCTGACTCCCTGGAGGTGGGAAGCACTGGGGTCCCTCAGCTCTGGTTCCAGCTGCTCACGGGGTGGGGCCTTTGGTCTCTGGTGCTAGCGCCTTCTCTACTCCTGGGATCTTCGTTCGATTCTGTTGGCAACTGAGGCACAGCTCAGGGCCAGCTGTGCAGGGAAGGCCGTCCACACAGACCGCCCTGCACATGTGTGCTGGGTCCTGGGCGCGTGCAGGGGCTGCGCGACAGTGTGGGGGAACACGTGTGGGCCGTGCATGGCCTGCGTGCTGGCTGTGCGTGTGGGCCGTGTGTGGTCTGTGTGCGGGCCACGCGTGGGCTGCTCAAGGGCTGTGCCCAGAACACGCACAGGCAGGTCCAGAAGCGTGCGCCCCGCTTTTCCTCAGAACACAGGAGGAGGAAGGTGAGGGCGGAACCAGAGGAGACCAGGACTGGGCCGGGCGGGGCACTGTGAACACAAGATGGCCCACGGAAGGGGCAGGGCTGCTTGAGGCGACCCCTCGGGGCCCTGCTGCTCAGGTCGTGATGACGGAGCCCCGCCGGTGCTGCGCACAGGAAAGGCTGAGTGGCTCCATGCCGGGCTGCGGTGCGAGCTGCAGCTGCTCGGCTGAGGCCTCGAGTGCAGGGGAGCAGGGAGGCCCAGGTGTGGCCGCCTGCAGAGTGACTGAGGGTCGCATCACTCTTCCCAGCAATCTGCTCTGGGGACAAAGCCCCCGAGAGCCACAGTCATCCGTTCGCAATGCCCACAGACCCCTGACCTGGACCCCACCTGCTCCAGACCCAGTCACCCAGCACCACTGGAGCAGGGGCCTCTGGGGACACGGACCACACCCAGCACCACCGGCCGTGTGCACTGGGCAGGGTAGGGCGAGCCTCGGCCCTCGCTCTGGCTACCAGGGCTATATGGGCATTGGAGAGGCCACTGAGGACCAGGCCACTGCCACCGTCCCCAGGGGACTCGTCCTGCTAAGCTCAGGGTCTCACGGGACCTCCAAGTGGAGCAGGTGCCGTGCGGGTGGGTGCAGGTCCCCAGGAGGGACCGGCAGGGTGGGGTGGGTGGCAGGAAGTGCGCACTGCACAGGAGCACTCGGCCGGCAGGGGCTGGGCCTGCCCACCGCGGGTCCTGGGAAGGAAACGGAAGCCCGAAGGACCTCAGCCCTGGGAGCCGGAGGGCAGGGGCTGTAGGAAGGGTGTGAGGGCACAAGGCTGCCACAGCGCAGGTGACAGCCCAGCCCAGGGCCACGGAGCACAGCAGAGAGGTCGCTGGCTCGGCCGCCGGAGTCAGGCACAGCTGGCGCCAGGTTTGGTGGCACCCAGGGACCTGGCTCTGCCTCCAGCTGCCAGCTCCTGTCTCTTCTCTCCTCTCAGCCTGGCTCCTGCGGCCACGAAGATGATTCCAGAGCTCCCGGACACGCCCAGCAGAGGGACAAGTCCAGGAAGGAAGCAGGGTGTGGGGAGCGTGCGGAGCAGGACTGGCCGCCCTTGCCTTTCTGACTCAGATCCTCACAGCAGCCCGCCAGGGTGTTTGATATTCAGATTAAAGCAGAACTGGTTGGGAGACTGGTCCCACAGAAGCCTGTAATTGGGGCCTGCGGGAACACTTACACTGATGGAGAATTAATGAAGGCTTTGTTGCTGTGTGCAGGGAGAAATCTTGGGAATTTCGCCCAGTGTGTGGCCTGGGAACCCCTGCCTTCTTGCCACAGAGGACAGAGCAGCTAGGGGGAGCCCCGGCCTGGGCCTGGCGGACACTCTGGGTGGAAGTGTGCTGAGGGGGTGAGGATGGGTGATGGGGAGGTGGAGGTGGGGCCCTGCGTGGGCCTGTGTCCCCCCTCGGATGGCCACAGCAGTGGCCATGGCCATGCCCTG
Organism: Dasyprocta punctata; assembly: GCA_004363535.1. Lineage (NCBI taxonomy): Eukaryota > Metazoa > Chordata > Mammalia > Rodentia > Dasyproctidae > Dasyprocta > Dasyprocta punctata. The sequence continues at coordinate 23,292 of RJWM01019933.1, read as the reverse complement.
CTCTCAGCCCATGGGGGTGTTGCCCCACTATCAGCCCCGGGAGCTCAGTGATGGCCCAGGTCTCCGGGTTCAGCTGTGTGCTCCAGAATTCACGCTAGAGGCCTGAGGCCAGCAGGGGTGACAGGGCCAGGGACTCGGGGTCTCTGCAGACACAGTCCTGAGGCCACACGGCTGCTGCCTGGGCCCTCAGTCTCCCTGGGGCGCACCCTGGACACCAGCTTTGCCCTCCCTGGCAGAGTCGCTGTTTGGTGACACTTGGGCTGCTCCGCCCTTGGGGGCCCCCTTGGCAGTTTCCCCATTTCCCAGTGAGCATGCGGGCTCTGGCTGGGGGGACAGGAAGGGAGAGGCTGGCCCTGCTCTGTGGCCCCGCCTCTCAGCCCTCCCCTCTCTAGGGCTGGTAACACAGCCCACATCCGAGGGCTTCTCCCTGGCTCCCCTCGTCGCACCTGCCACACATGCCTCCACAGCTGCCTGCTCCAGCGAGACCTGGTCCCGACGGTGCCACTGCGGGGCTCCGTCCCCAAGGGCCCATTCTAAGGGTCAGGGAGCTGGGACTTCAGCGAGGGTTTTGGGGTTCCCCTTCAAGCCCTGTGGTCTATAGAATGTTAGCAGAGCATTGTCCCTGTGAGGACAGGGAAGATGAGGAGACCCGAGGCAAGCGGCCCCTCAGCAGGGCCCGGCAGGGAGGGTGACAGAATGTGGGCAGGGCCAGAGACACCCTCACGGCCAGGGCCCGGGGCGGTGGGGCCAGCCCTGCCCCGAGTCCCGGCCTCTTCCCCCGTGGGGCTCACGGGCTCTGTGGGTGTCCTGGGACGTGGCTGTGTGGTGGACACTCAGGGCTCGGCCGTGACCCGAGGACCTCGTCACAGCTGACCCTCCCTCTGCACTCTCAAGGCCCTGCTCTCTCAGGCTGTCCCCTGCTTGTGTCCTGGGGAACCTCAGACAGGTGTCCCACCCGGCCGGCCTCTGCCGAGCCTGTGACGGAGGAGATGATGGCCTAGAATGGAGGGCGGTGTCTCTAGACAGCCACCTTCTGTTCCTGTAGGAAGCCCTCCTGGACCTGGTTGCGGTCTGGAAGTTTATATCTGAAATCCCGTGGAACAGTTAGTGGAATTCTAGCGAGTTAATTCCAACCTACCCCTTCCAGTGCACTCCCTGGAAAGAATAGACCACGAGGCATATTTATAGTTGCGAGGAGTGCAGGGGGTCCGAGTCCAGCTAGGGTGATGGTTAACTGGAACAGAGGCCTGGACCTAGGGCCGACCCGGGCTTTGCTCATTCGTGAAGAAGGGAGTGGCGGGAAGGTTGTGAGTGCCGTGAGCGGGGCCGGGTAGGAGGCCAGCGGCCCCCGGCAGCGTGCGGAGAGAGGGGTCTGCACCACGCAGTTCGCAGTTCGCGGTAGTACCTAACGTTTTGGGGTCGGCGCTCCAGCTCTGCTGTGCAATCCTTTCTGCCCCGGGAGGATCCCGGATCCCGGATCCCAGCTGGCGGCGTGGAGCTGGCTCTCCCTCCCGCCGGCTCACACATGTCCTTGGGAACTGTGGGTCGGGGTAGCACTGACCTTCACTTGCTTCAGAGACTACACAGCAGCACCCTGGCCAGACCGATTCACACTGCTCAGAGCCGGGTGAAGGGTAAGGAAAAGCCCAGCCGGCTCTGCACACAGCAGTGCGTGGAGACAGGGCCAGGTTTGGCCGAGACGGCAGTGACTGCTCTTCTTCTGAGGAGGGTCGTCCAGTGTCCTCCACATGTTGCCGCTGCCCGCCAGTGCTCAGTGCCCCACGCGCACTTCTTCTGTTCCTTCCCATGTTCCACATCCTCCCGAGAGCCCAGCTCACGCCCAGACTGCCACACTCAGCTTCTGTGTTGGCAACCACGGCCTGTGGGCTGGTGTCGCCTCCCTCGGGGACAGCGCCCACGCTGCTGGCCTTTCCTAGACACTGGGGACTCTGGACACTCACACAGCACACACCCACATGCAGGGGCGGAAGGGGCCCAGAGCAAACGTGTCTGAAACAGTGCTGCGTCTTGTGACACTGCGGGACCTGCTCTGCAGCCTCCCACAGGCCGGGGCTGACGACGGGCTCCCCAGACTGCGGCGTGGCTGGGAAGCGGGGGACCTTTAGGGCTGGATCCTGGTGGGAGCAGGCAGGTTGCAAGGGACATGGCGGATAGGGACCCTGGACCTCAGCCACTGCCCACACGAGGTGCGTCCGTGCCCCGTCCAGAGCTGAGAGCCCTGCCCACTTAGGTTGTCTTCCGTCGCAGGAGCATCGTCATGGGGCTACCGAGCCCCACGCCACCTCACTTACCACAGTCGCCATGCCGAGCACCAGCCAGGCTGCAGGGGACAGCGGTCAGCACAGCCCAAGCCAGCCACAGACGCGGACACTGAGGGGAGCCGCCTAGCGCTCACAGGGACCCCCGACTCAGGGCGAGCCTCTCAAGGCCACCCACGGGGGCCAGGGACGTTTGAGCAGAGCTAAACGCCTACTCCTGCCCCCAGGTGTCGTGTGGGACTGCTTGTCAGGCAGCACCACCGTGGTGGTGGGTGAGGCTGGGGTTTCCTGTCGTTAGCAGCTGGGGTAGAAGCTGCCACACCTGCCGCCTGCCCCTCTGCACCACATCCTGGAGAGTGATGGGCAGGGTGGCGGGACCCAGTCCCCTGTCCAGCTGCCTCCTCCCAAGTGTCCCCGGTCCCACGCCCCGAGGATAGCCCCACCCGTCGTCCTGCTCGGAGCCCACGGCACTGTGAAGGCAGACGGCACATCCTGGTGAGCAATTTCCTGTGATAAAGTTGTTGAGAAAATTATATGCCGCACTGAAATTATATAACTGTTATTACGGCTGGCTTAAGAATTATTTGGATTTAATTGATCAATTAGGTGAAATTACACAGTAGTGAGGGCTGGCGAAGTCCCAGCTCTGAGCTGTGGGACTGGGAAGTCACGGCCCTGGCCCGGAGCCTGGCGGTGTGTGGTGACTCTGAGGCAGCGACTCCCAGGGTCTGTCCGACCTGAAGGCCAGGTGACATCCTGACTGGTGGCCCTGTGGGTCCAGATGGGACGCGTGTGGCTCTGTCCATCACGGTCGGCACTGAAGGACCAGCTCCCCAAGGCAGCGGCCGTGTTCCTGTCCCCTTGTGACCCCGCCCTCTGCACTGGGGTCCCTGCACCCCTCGGCTGACCACCTCCAGGAGCCCAAGGTCCCGGGGTGACCTGCGGTCAGCCTCCTGTTAGCGCTTGCAGACGGGAGCTCGGCCTGCAGTGGACAGGAGCCCAGGCTGGCGGCCCTGGGAGACCCGGCCTGGGCGTGCAGACCCTGCGGTGCCAGGCTGTGCGTGTGTCTGGGCCATGGTCGTGACCGGGAGCAGGCGAGAGGAGTGACCGGCCCTGACCTGTTGTCCCTGCGCGGTGACAATCCGTCGATCCCCGGCCGGGGGTGGGAAGATGGCAGCAAGTGTGTGTGTGGTGCTTTTTGTTTATTTTTGCTGCTACGAAAGAGCACTGGTTTTTGCCTCTAAGAATTAGTTTGTGGGCTGGAGAAGAAAGACATGGGCAGCTGTGTCCTCTGGGGCACGGGCATTCAGCTTGCAGTGACCCAGCCTCCTGCTCCTCCGGCCCCACAGCGGCCCGTGTGGCCCACAGCGGGAGCCTGCATGGAAGCCCCGGCCCGCTGGCTCTCTGGAGCACACAGGCCACCAGCGCCCCGGCACCGAGTCTCCGGCTGCCTGAGTCGCCGCCCCTGCTTGGGAGGGGCCCCAGAAAGCACCATGAGGGCTCCCGCCCACCGGTCAGTGCTGTACCTCTGACCCCAGGCTGGGGACCTGGTCCCCCACCCCAAAACATGAAGCCCCAGCTGTGTTCTGCACCCACGAAGCAGAGACGTGGCAGGCTGTGGTCACCTCCCCATGGGGCCTGGAAACAGGATCTGAGCTCGCCGTGAGATTCTCGGACCCGCTTCCCGGCCAGCACAGGGCACGCAGGGCCCCCGTGGGTGCCATCGGACAGCGGAGAGAGAAAGGCAGCTCGCGTCCCTGCGCACCCACCGCCTGCCCGGTGACACCGCGTCACGGCCAACGTGAGCACCAGAGGAAGTGACAGCCAGAAGCCTGGCAGACGACAGCAGCAGGACACGGAGGGCCTGGCTGGACCTCTGCACCGTCGGGAGGGAGGCAGAGGGGGAGGGGTGGGGTGGGCAGGGGCTCGGTGCCCCGTGTCCCCCTCTTGCTGCCCCTGGCTCCCCAACATCTCTGGCAGTGCTGGGCCTGGGTGTCTGTGGGGGAGGCAGGTTTGTGAACTCCAGGGAAGGTCACCCCCTGGCTCCTGGGGAGACCCCTTCTCAGACAGAGAAACCCTCTTCATGCTAAGAAGGTAAACTTCTCAAACAGTGGAGGCCCAGCCTAAGCCAGCTGAACTGAAGCAGGAGCTCTGTTGATTTTTACAGCCAGTAGTTATTTAATGGATGGGGGCTTCAGGTATAGCTGAATCCAGGAGCTGAACAGACATCATCACAGTCCTGTGTGCCTGTGAGTGTGTGAGAACGTGTGAGTGTGAGAGTGAGTGTAAGAGTGTGAGCGTGAGCATGTGAGTGTGAGAGTGAGTGTGAGAGTTGAGTGTGTGCGTGAGTGTGTGACAGTGAGTGTGAGAGCAAGTGTGTGAGTGTGAGTGAATGTGGATGTGTGAGTGAGTGCGAGTGTGTGTGTGTGAGATGTGAGTGAAAGTGAGTGTGTGAGATGTGGGTATAAATGAGTGCAAGAGTGAGTGTAAGAGTGTAAGAGCTGAGTGTGTGTGAGAGTTGAGTGTGAGTGAGTGTGTGACAGTGTGTGTGAGATGTGTGAGTGAGGGCGAGTGTGTGAGTGTGAGTGTGTGTGAGATGTGAGTGAGTGTGTGAGATGTGAGCGTGAGAGTGAGTGTGTGCGTGTGTGACAGTGTGTGAGATGTGAGTGTGAGAGTGAATGTGGATGTGTGAGTGAGGGCGAGTGTGTGAGTGTGAGTTGAGTGTGTGTGACAGCGCGTGTGAGAGTGTGAGTGTGCCCGCTGTCCTCAGGAACCGCACTCTGCCGCCCCCGTGAGCACTGCGTGCACACAGCCACCGCTGCTGGGGACCAGCCAGGGTCCTCCAAGGACTGGTCACAGGGTTTCACCCGCGGGTCAGGACCGCGCGTGCTGTGGTCTGCGTCCCGCTCTGAAGACACCTGACTTCCCGCCCGGTGCGCGCCAGGTCTGAGCTGCGCTGGCCCCGCCGGTAACGGAAGGGGCTGCCGGGGGTCTGTGCGGCTTGTCCTCAGGTGTCGTGGCACGGCCTGGCACGTGCCTCCCAGCTCCCCACGCATCGTGGTGGGGCCACAGGGGCATAGAGTGACCACCTCGTGACGGCCAGGAGGCGGGGACAAGATCTACTTCCTACCTCGCACCCAGGACCGCTCTCCCCAGGTCCCTCCTGTTTCCCTGACCTCCCGCGAACCACGAGAGCCCGGTGAATGTCTCGAGTTTTTACCGTAAAGGCTGCGCTGCCCAAAGTCGCCCCTAGGGGCCCCACACTCACACGCTGTTCCTCGAGGAGCCTCCCTTTCCCGTGGGGCGTGTGGGCTCGCAGCCTGGGGAGCGTTTCCAGGGGCGATGGTGGCCAGGTGTCTTCCAGCATAGTAATTTCCAGAAGCTCGCGTCCCTGCTGCTGTCCACGCCGCCGGCCCTCTGTGGCACCTTCTGTGTCTCCAGCCCTGCTCTGCGGGGCCGGCAGGCGAGAGACACGCTGAGCACCCAGGATGCCTCGCTGCACAGGCGCCTGACCAGCACCCACACCGTGACAGCTGTCACTCGCCCCAGGAGAGGGGTGCGGAAAAGGGTCAGCACCAAGGACAGCGAGAGATGGGCGGGCACCTCCCATCTGTCACCCTGAGACCTGATCCCATTGGCCTGGCCTGGTCAGGCGTCCATATGAGAGCCAATCACAGTGGCCAGCGAGACGGAGCATCTTGGTTGGCCCTGAGCCTGGGGCAGAGCCATCCCCTGGCAGGCTAGGCGAGGGTGATCAGAACCCCAAGCCAGACAGTGTCTCCAGAGGAGTGGGGCAGGCCCCACGATGTCCACCCTGGGGCTGGGGCGAGGGGCACCTGGGGTCCCGGTCTTGCCTGTCTCACAGAGGGGCAGTGCTGTACCGCCTTCCAGCTGGGTCCTGAGCCCACGGCCTCCCCCAGGCCCCGGGTGGACCCCACAACCTGGGGCTACCACGGCTGCTCACCGTCCTCTGCCCTAATTCCTCGGCCTGGGCAGGGGTGCTCCAGAGGCTCCACCGTCACACGGAGGGGCAGAGCCAGCGCCCAAGAGACTGTGAGGGCAGCATCGTCATGCCTGCGGGCCTGGACCTCGGGCCCTTCCTGCCAGAGAGGACCCAGGAGTGGTCCCCGAAATCACAGGGCATGTGTCCGCTCACACCAACTTCCAAGGGCCAGGGAGGCCAGTCACCAGTGCTGGCCTGAGCAGGCGGAAGCGAGAGCTGCTTCGTGACCATTTTCTCCTGCACAGGAAAGACTCCAAGGTCTGAGGGCCCCACAGTACTCTCTTCTGTCCGGGGCGTCCCGTTCCCAAAAGGCGGCTCCTTCAAAGACCTGGTCTTCTTTGACTAGGTCTGGGCCCCAGGTGCCACCATCTCCAGCTGACTTGGGGTGGGCTGAGCCCGCGTGCCTTGTCCCTGCCTCACCACAACCAAGGCCCCGAGCAGCAGGGAGCCCCAGGAGGCAGCACCTCTGTGCAAGAGTGGTGTGCAGGGTCTTCCAGGCCTCCCCCTCAGGGACAGAGAGCAGAGGGAGAGGGGTCCGCTTACAGGTCGGGACGGGCGGCAGAGACCTGTGTGTCTGTGTCTCTGTCTCTCCCTGTGTCTGTCTCTGTCTCTGTGTCTCTGTCTCTCTATGTGTCTCTGTCTCTCCCTGTGTCTGTCTCTGTCTCCCTGTGTCTCTGTCTCTCCCTGGGTCTCTCTGTGTCTCTGTCTCTCCCACTCCCGCTCTTCCTGGCTGCTCCCCTGCAGACCCTTGGGCTCTGACTCCCGGCCCGTGGCCCTGCACCTCTCAGGTCCTGGCACGCTGCGAGCCCAGTCACCTGCCTGAGAACCAAGTGCTCACCTGTTGGGCTTGACGCCCAACCGCAGGCTCCGCAGCAAACAAGGAAGCCTGGGCGTCTCTGCCAACCCTGCAGCTCCACAGTCAGTCTGGCTGCTGGTGTGGGCTGGGGCACGGGCCAGAGGCGGGGCTCAGGCCATGTCCTGGAGCTGCCACTGGCTTCCTGTGGCGCAGTGATGTGGCCTGCGCAACGACTCCCTGGCCAGCATCTGCAGGAGGGGGGCCCACGTCACTGTCCCCACCCACACTTAATTCCTGGGGGTCCAGCTCAGCCTTCCAACTCCACACTGCCACTCTGCCTCAGTTTCTCTGCTGTGAAACAGCCATGCTGGTCCCAACTCAGCCCCGATTCAAGCCCCACCAGGGGTTGGTGTGTGGGGCGGGGGAGCTTGGGATAAAACCCCCATCTGCACGGCAGCCGCGGTGCTGATGAGTGCAGGTCACCACTGTCCAGGGTCCCTGGAATTCACTGCTCCCCACAAGGTGCGGGTGGTTTGGTCCACACAGTGCATCTGCCCCACTCGTCCTCCGGGGGATGAGCGAGCCTGTGGCAATGCCTGCCACTCGGCTGCCCTGTGTGGTCTCCCTGGACACGGCCCTCAGCAACTTTCTGAGTGACCTCTGTGGCGACACCCCTGGGGGCCCGAGGGACACAGAGCACAGAGGGAGGTGGCTGGGGCTGGGGAGCCCTCTGTCGCCTTGGCACAGCCCAGCTCTCCTTGGATGGCACCTGTGGCTGTCACACCAACATGCCTTATGCTCGGGGCATAAACAAGCACCCCCCCCCCGACAGAGCTGAGAGTGACCTCAGGGACTGACTTCCATCGGTGGCCTGAGGGAAGGGCCTGGCCAGCCCAGAGCGGCTTTCATGCTCGTCCACGTGACACAGGGCGCGGCTCACTGGCAGGAGGGAAGCCAGCACCTCCTCCTCGTGTGGTTTATACCCTGCTGCCCGGCTCCCGTGGCCACCCTCCCAGGACCAGCCGGGTGCTGGCTCTGTCCCATCTCTGTGATGTCCCCACTGGGCCTCGGCACTGTGGGCCAAGGTCTTAGTCACCGGGCGGAGCCACAGTGGGCCCAGCTGACCCCACTGGCCTCCCTGGGGTGCTGCCCCGAGGCCCGTAGGAGGCCGCTTGGTCCAGCAGCTCCGCAGACCCCAGGGGATGGGCTCGCTGCTCCTGGCAGCACCAGCGACCCCGGCCCAAGGGGCCGCTGTGTCTGCAATGCGATTCTGCCTATAGCGATGGTTTTCTGGGGCGTGTCTTCCTGCGCACCGCAACGTGGGGTGCAGGGCAGCATTCATGTGGACAGAGGGACGCTTTCGCCCGCAATGGCCCAGCAGCTTCAACTTCAGTACACATGCAATGAGAAGCTCTTGGGTTTTTTCCTCAAGCGGCTGATAAATTTGATTCTGGAGCCAAACTGTCCGGGCTTAAATCCCAGACCCGAGCTTTGCCATCAGTGTGACCTTGAGCTGGGCCGCGTCCTCCTTGCCGCCTCCGTTCCTCCTGGCGGAGTCGGGCGGTGCTATCTGTGTCTCCCCCGGACGCTGTGAGAACAGCCAGAGCCCAGCAAGCCCCGCCCGTGCGCTGCCACTCCGGGGCTGGGAAGCGGTGCACACTGGCCTTTCCTACACGGGAGGCAACCTTTCCGAAGGGGGATGCGGGACGGGCGTCTGCCGAGACCCGACCTGGGTCCCCGGCCCGATGCGCGGCGCGGGTCTCCTGGGATGACAGCGAAGAGCATTCCGGGCTCCGTGCAGAGCAGGGACTCGGGGCTGGCCTCAGCCCAACTGCGGGGCCCTTCCTGGCAGCATGCACTGGAGTCCTCGAGACGGATGTCTCGGAAAGAGGGAGGCTCGGCCGGGAAAGCGGAGGCGGGGCTCTCAGCCCTTCCAGCATCCACCGCCACCACCGCCACCCACGCGGGGCAGGCTCACAGCAGGGAGGGCTGGGCCCCACGAAGCCGAGAAGCACGTGCGGGGGAAGAGCCAGAATCCCGGAAGCCCGTCACAGTCACACACACAGAATATGCACACCAGACACACATGCACACACAGAGGACATGTGACGACACACAGAGGACACGCACAGCAACACACACGCACACTGAGACAGACACACATGCACGTGCACGTGGACATGTCACATGCACACACACAGACACAGAGGCAGACACACGTGCACTCAGACATTACATACATGGCACGTGTGCACGCTCACACACACATGCAAGATCCATGTACATACATGTATATGGAGGGACACATGGAGACACGGAAACAACAGGCACGTACACAGAGACACAGGCACACACAGAGACACATACACAGAGACGCATGCATGTAAAGAGACACGTGTGCACGTGAATACATGCACACATGGAAAAACATGCATGCAAAGATATATGCACACACAGACATACACACGGAGGTACACACGTACATCTGCACAGGCACACACAGGGATGTGTGCATGCACCAAGACGCACGTACACACAAAAGAGTGTACAGACACATGCACAGATACTGAACACAGCCATGTGGACCCATCACACGCATGCCCCCACACTCACACACACTCAGATTCACACGCAGCCAGGAGCGGTAAAGCCCGGGGCAGTCTTATTCTGGGTATCAAGGACTCAGCACAGAGTGACCTTCTAACAACATGCCATCATTTATTCACTCTACACGTATTTACTGAGCACCAGCTACATGTCAGAAGCCACGGCAGGACCTGGGGACAGAGTGGTGAGCCGGGCAGATGACAGCCTCGGTCCCGCGCCAAGTTCGCCGGCCGCTGTGACTCTGGCTTTCCGTCTGCCCGCTCTGGGTTCTCGCGGTCTGGGTATGAAATGCCAGCGTGGGGCCAGACCGGAGAGGAGGGCAGCTTGCAGCTCTCTGGCTCTGGGACACAGAACTTGGGACTGCAGGTGGCTGGAGTGGGTCTGGTGCGCAGAGGGTCTCGTCCTTCCGTCTTTTCTGGTCCCTGTGGCCAGACAAGGGGCGGGCAGGTCGCTCCGCGCGTGCACGAAGGCCCCACCTGCCAGTGCGCCCGGGCGCGGAGGACCCCGAGGCTCCTCCCCGCGTCACCAGCTCCTCCTGCTTCTCCCCGGCCCGGCCCGGCCCGCGGATGGCCAGGACGCACCGCACCGGCGCGGGGAGGCGGGCGCGGCGCCTGCGGAGGAGGCCGCGTCACTGCGCACCGGTGCGGGCGGGCGGGGCCGGGCAGCCACGGGCCGGCGGCGGAGGGAGAGCGCGAGGGATCGATCGCTTGGCCTCGCGGCCGCGGCGCCCACCCCACCCCGGCTCCGCGATGAGCACGGCCCCCCGCGCCCCTCACCCCGCGCGCCCCTTGCGCGCCCCGGAGCCCGCGCCGCGGTGCTGAGGGACAGCGCCCGCGCCCCCCATGTCCCCGGCCGGCCGCGCCCAGGCTCCCGCGCCCCGGGCCGCCCGAGGCCCCGCGGGGAGGCGGCCCCGGCCGTGCCGCGCCCATGGCGGTGGCCAGGAGGATCAAAACTTTGCTGACGGTCAACATCCTGGTGTTCGTGGGCATTGTGCTGTTCTCCGTGTACTGCCGCCTGCAGGCCCGCTCCGAGGCGCTGGTGCAGGTCGTGCGCGCCGCCGACCGCCGGGTGCGCAGCCGGCTCACCAAGGCCAGCGCACTGGCCGACCGCGAGGCCATCCTGCAGCGGCTGGACCACCTGGAGGAGGTGGTCTACAACCAGCTTAACGGTAAGCTGGACCGAGGGGCGGCGTCGTGGGCCACCGTGGGCCCCGCTGGGGAGGAAGCCCCAGCGTCCTTGGGAGGGGACCATGGAAGTGGCAGGCAAAGGGGAAGTCGCCTCCTGCTTCCTCCGGCAGAGGCCACTCCTGGGGACAGCTCCCTCATTCACTCCCAGGCACACTTGGCAGCGGCCCCCGCCTCCCCGCGATGGCTCTAAACTTGCACCCCTCAGGACTCAGGCAACTTCTGAGCAGTTCTTGGGGCCACCGGCGGGGAGGCAGCGCCGCGGGAGCTGTGGGCGGCAGAGTGTGGATGGACTTGCTGCCCTCCCCTGAGGGTGAGGGAGGAGGGCAGCTGCGGAGGACGGGTGCACGGTGGCGTACCCAGGATGCTCGCCCGTGCTGGGAGTTTCTCTGTGGGAGAAGCAGGGGTGTGGCCACCCACGCGGCCCCAGGTTGTGGCTGCCTTGAGGCCTTGACACCATGGGCTCCTGGGGGTCTGTCTCCCCAGGAGCGCGGGGTGGTGTGGGGGTCAGCGCTGATGTCTGAGGAGGTTGTGCAGGGCCGCAGTAGGGGGACAGTGCCGACCCCTGGGAATCACAGGATGTGTGCGGTGCCGGCTGCCCCGGCTGCTGTGCCCGAGGCCAGGGCAGGGCTGAGTCCCTGGTCCCGGGGAAGCACAGGTGCGGTCGGGGGTGGCGGGCAGGATCCGTCTGCGCGGTGAGGGGTCCTGTGGCGAGGGGTAGCAGGCCAGCCCTGGGGTGGCCTCCCCGGTGGGGGTGCCCACTCTGCAGCTCACCCCAGGAGAGCTCAGCACCCCAGCTCCCGGTCCTCCCCAGGCTGTGCGGTGCGCGTGGGCTCCGGGACACGCAGAGGAGAGGGGGAAGTTTAGTGGGAGTCAGTACGTGTGTGGTTCCGGGGCGCAGTGCCCCAGAGAGGGCAGGGTGGGCACACAGCTCACGGTGCCTGGCCGGGCACGAGGGTCTGCTCTGTGGGGAGGCCGAGGTTATATAAGGGTACCGGCAGCACATGAGGTTGTATAACAGCGTGGCGGCCGGCGGGAGGCCTGAGCGTTTCCCTTGCCTTTCTCTCCGGGCCCTGCTCCCCAGCCTCTCCCCCAGGTACCTCCGGGCCTCTGCCCTCCCACTCTGCCCTGGCTCCCTCCTTCCCTCCCCTCCCTGCCTCCTCGTCCTCTTTCTCCTCTGCTCTCTGCTGAGGCTTTGGGGGCGTCCCTGGCTGTGGTCTGTGTGCCTGGCGCAGTGGTCATTCACTGTTCGTTCCAGGAGGTGACGAGGGACCCCAGAACGTAGCACTGACCCCTGAGGAGAGGACAGCATGGCAGGCGGCCATCTGTCCCCTCGCCCTGCGCTGTCTATGTGGGCGCCATGGAGCGCGCTCCGGGGCTTCCTGGGGAGGCGGCCTGCTGGCTGCATCCCAGCCTGATCTGGGAGCTTCACCGGACCCTAATCAGCTGAGTGTGGGCCGCAGAGAGACCCGAGGTGGACCGACTGGTCACTTACGTCTTCCCTGCCCTGACTGCTCCTGAGTGGCTGCTGGGAAGAGGACTCCCTGGGCCGGGCTGGCCTTCAGAGGGGCTGTGGCGTGGGGAGTGGCGGGAAGGTCACTGTCCCCACCCCCTATCCCCAGAGCCCCTCCAGCCCTGTGGAGAGCTGAGTGAGCGGGTGCAGCCCGGAGGTGGTGTCCCCTCTGGTCACCAGGGTTTGCCCCATGCAGCTCCGTGGTAAGGAACAGCAGTGTCTGGAATCCGGTGCCTGTGGTAGAGCCAGCTTGGTGACCCCGATGCACCCAGCCTTGCTCGGTTGGAACTGGGCAGGACAAGGGGCCTCTGCCTGAGGAGCTGGGGGCGGAACTTTCTGCAGTGACAAAACTTTGAGAACCCCAGACCCCCGAGGACCAGCCGCGAGGGGCCGCAGAGGTCCAGGGGAGGCAACTCTACCCACTCACAGACGTTGCACCCAGCTCCGTGTCCCCCTCGGCTATTGACCGCGCACCCCACAGGGCAGACTGAGGGCGGATTCCTGGCCTGACACTGTGGGCATCTGCCCAGGGCCGGTGGATGGTGGGGTGGGCAGGAAGGGGGCCCCAGTGCGAGGGAAACGGGCCAGAGGCCACGTTCTCCCGCTGGGCACAGAATGAGTCGCCACAGCGAGGACCTGGCCTTGGCAGGACAGAGACCAGGCAGGTGAGGAGCACAGGGTGGACGCAGCACTGGACTACATGTCCCCGTCATCATCTGGCCGTCGCTGTCTCTGAAACACGTGGCCAGCAAGGACACAGGGCTGGTCCTCTCCTCGTGGCCTGGTACAGCGCGAGCCGGGCACCCGTCCGTGCCGTGTGGTGGCTGCAGACGGCAGGAACGGACAGGGCAGAGTCCCGGGTGGCGGCTGCCACTCCCTCCCATCCCCTGCTGGCATGGCCGCAGTCCACCCTCCTTGGTTGGGAAGACGCATTTGGTTTGGCCTGGTTCCTCCTCTGCCTCCTCCGTACCCTGCACAGCCTGACACCCGGGGCCTGGGGACTGCACCCCGGCGTCCCCGCTGCTGTCTCAGCTCTGCGGCCTGAGTCTCGGTGCTGGGTCCTGGAGCGCGGTTCTTCCCCGCTGGCTGGAAATGTGCACAATAAGTGTGTGAGTTCCCACATCGGGGCAGCCCCGAAGACAAGGGGCTGGGACGCAGGGCTCCCCGTGCCGCGTGGTCCTCCCTGGGGGTCAGGGCCCTGTCTGCCCCCACAGCACCCAGGGAAGGGAGAGATTGCTCTCGAGGCTGTCGGGAAGGTGTAAGAGCAATGTCACTTCAGGACGGTGTGGGGACCCAGGCCTCCCCAGCCCCTGGCTGCTTCCTCCTCTGGGAGGCCACCAGGACTGCACAGCTGTGCGGACCCTGCAGACCTGAGCCCGGGGCCCCCACACGGGAGGATTCAGGGCTGCCCTGTGTCCTTGGGGCGTGGCATGAACAGAGGGGAGGCGGGAACTGCAGGGGGCATCTCTGAGGGCAGAGGCCACACGGCGGCTGCAGGGAAGGACAGGTGAGGTGTCCAGAGTGGCAGGCCCCACCCTGCTCCCCCGGGCCCTGTGTCCCTGGCACCCTGGGAAGTGTGGGGTGACGGGGGTGCTGTGTGTCCAAGAGCCCTGGTGCCCCTGCCCGGCGGGGTGGTCTTAGAGCAGTCCCTTCTGAGTCCTTGGTCCTGATTTGCTGGGACCCTGGTGCGTCCAGGAGCTGGGTGGTGCCTGTCATGGGTGCGAGGAGCCTGGTCAGGCCTCTGGGCCCTGCACCGTGGCGTCACTGGTGGCCCTTGGCTGTGGACGTTGGTCCCTGTTTGGAGTGGAGCAGCTTCTGCCCGCCACCCCTGCCCCTGACAGGGCCTGCAGTGCCCTCCTCCCTGCTGTGACCCAGAAATGTCCCCAAGACGCGACCCTGCCCAGAGGACCCTGTCTATCCGGAGTGCGGCCACTGTCCCCCAGCTTCCAGCCGGCTCGCCCTTCACTCGGGCGAGTGGGGCCTCCCCGTGCCTCAGTTTCCCCACTGTGGAGCAGGGAGGGGCCCCATCTGAGACAACCGAGGGCACCCACCAGGGGCCTCAGAGGAACAGAGTTGCAGTGTGAGGACAGCTCCCCGGCCCCCTCTGGCCTCGCTGCCCACGGCAGGACAGTGGCACAGCAAGGCCGATTTCTGAGTGCTCCGTCCCCCAGCCTCTCCCAGGCTCTGGTCTCCGGCCAAGGCATTTTCGAGTCTCCAGTGGCTATGCTTTGTCCTTAAATTCTGCTGTGGATGGTGATCTATCACTTACTGAAGAAACAAGTTTATTTAACTCACAGGGAGCCTGCAGGTGATGGGGGCCCAGGCAGCCTACGAAGACAAGGCCCCAGGGAGGAGGGGACGCCGAGTGTGGGTGACCCTGGGGACTGCAGGCTGCCTGGCCTCGCGGGACTCATGGGGAAGCAGAGCTGACAGCAAGGTCCCAGCTCTGCCCCCAAGATCTGCCCAAGGTTCTCTGGCCCTCTGCCTGTAATCCCAGCCCAGAGGAGGCTGAGGCGGGGGAACCACAAATTCAAGGCCAGCCTGAGCTCCATAGTGAGAACCTGTCTCAAAAAAGCAAAAACAAACCACGCTAGGCTGGGTGTCTGGATGTGTTGTGCGTAGACAGCAGGTTCCCTGCCTGCTTGGTTTCGTGCTGTTACCGTCTTAGGCCTGACCAGCTGCTGGCCAGGGACCATGGTGGGACTGTCCTTTCCCCCAGGGGGCTGGGTTACAGCCGTCACTCAGCTGGTGCAGGGGTGGGTGGAGGGTGTCTGAGGAGAAAAGGTGTCCGAGTGGGGCTCCGCGCAGGCCTGGGGCTGGGGCGCCACTCTTGGGCTGCCGGGCACAGGTTCTCCTCCACTTGGCGACGGTGGGAATGGGTGCCTGGGTGGCTCCGTGTGTCCCGGGGCCGGCCACCCTCAGCGAGGGTTTGTGTGCTGCAGATCCGTGTGCGTGTCCTGCGCCCCTGGGGGTCAGAGTGACAGCCCTGGTGCTCTGAGCTGCAGCGGGGGCTGGGTGCAGAAGCGGGGCCACCTGGCGCTGAAGGAGGTGCAGCAGCCTGCTCCCCGGACCCCTCTGTGCCTTCCTTTCTGGGGCGGCAGCCTCGCCCTGTGACTGCCCATCTTCGGGGCCCTGGTTCTGCCTTCGCGTCCCACCCAGGGGCCCTCAGACGCCTTGGCGGCGGCCGCTTGCTTCAAGCAAATGAGCTGAACAGGGCTGTCCTTTACTGCGTGGTTAGAGGTCCCGGCCAGCCGGCGGCAGGCCAGCCGTAAGTCCCCGCCCACTCTGTGCCTGCAGCGCCTCCCCGCTCCGTCTCCCCCGCCCCGTCAGGAGTCCCCAGAGAGCTGATCTCACCAGACAGTGTGGCAGGGTTGTGTGGTGGACGCCTGCCCACTGCTGGCCTGGCCTGGACCGGGAGAGGACCCAGGGCTGATTCCGGGACTCGGTGCATGTTGGTGGTCACCCCAAGCAGCCTCAGTGTGGGGTGTCGTCTGGGCAGCTCCGGATGGCGAGGGCACCCTGGCTGCAGGAGTGTGGACACCACGGCGGCCCCAGCAGTCCCTGGTGGCACTCACCCAGCAGCAGCCGCACGACAGTTGCTGGGGCTCTGCGGCAGGTCTGTGGCCAGCCGAGCCCACACCCAGCCCCACCCTTCGCAGAACGCAATTCTTCCTCACAGCGTTAAAGCTTCACACACAGTAAATCCTGGGAACCACAATATGTTTTGTTCAGAATATACGAAAAACTGGTCACCAGTGCCTCTGCACTGTGACCTTTGTCACCTGTGCAGTGTCCCTGGGGCAGCCCCTCCTGACTGAGCCTCCTGTGTTGGCCCAGGGTTAGGGTAGTATCAGGGTCAGGGTCAGCGTCAAGATCTGGGTCCAGGTCCAGGTTCAGGGTTCAGTGTCAGGGTTAGAGTAGCGGGGTGGGGTTAGGGTTAGAGTAAGGTAATCAGGGTTAGGGTCAGGGGTTAGGGTTAGGGTTAGAGTAATCAGGGTTAGGGTGGGGGTTAGGGTTAGGGTTAGGGTTAGGGCTAGATTAAAGTAATCTGGTTTTTGGTAAGGGGTTAGGGGTAGGGTTAGAGTGAGGTAATCAGCATTGGGGTAGGCGTTAGAATTAGAGTAAGGTAATCAGGTTTAGGGTATGGGGTTAGGGTTAGGATTAGAGTAAGGTAATCTGGGTAAGGTTACGGTTAGGGTTAGAGTAAGGTAATTAGGGTTTAGGGTGGGGGTTAGGGTCAGGGTGTTAGTGTTAAGGTTAAGGCTAGGAGCTTGGGTTGTGGTCAGGGTCGGTCAGTGAGGGTTAGAGCTATGGTTAGGGCTAGAGTAAGGCAATCAGTGTTAGGGTAGTGCTTTGTGTTAGGGTTAGAGTAAGGTGATCTGGGCTAAGTTAGCGCTTATGGCTGGGGTTAGAGTAAGGTAATCAGGGTTAGGGTTAGGGGTTAGGGATAGAGTAAGGTAATCAGGGTTAGGGTAGGGGGTTAGTGTTAGGGTTAGGGTTAGAATTAGGTAATCAGGTTTAAGGTCAGGTTAGGGTTAGTATTAACGTTAGGTAATCAGGGTTAGGATTAGGGTTAGGGTTGGAGTAAGGTAATCAGGGTTAGGGTAGGAGGTTAGTGTTAGAGTAAGGCAACCAGGGTTAGGGTAGTGGTTTGGGTTAGAGTTAGAGTAAGGTAATGAGGTTTAAGGTCAGGTTAGTGTTAGGGTTAGAGTAAGGTAATCAGGGTTAGGATGGGGTTAGGGTTAGGGTTAGAGTAAGGTAATCAGGGTTAGGGGTCGTTTAGGGTTAGGGTTAGAGTAAGGTGATCGGGTTTAGTGTACGGGTTAGGGTTAGGGTGTTAGGGTTAAGGTTAAGGCTAGGGTTAGGGTTAGGGTTAGGGTTAGGGTTAGAGTAAGGTAATCAGGGTTAGGATGGGGTTAGGGTTAGGGTTAGAGTAAGGTAATCAGGGTTAGGGGGGTTTAGGGTTAGTGTTAGAATAAGGTGATCGGGTTTAGGGTTCGGGTTAGGGTTAGGGTGTTAGGGTTAAGGTTAAGGCTAGGCGCTTGGTTAGGTTCAGGCTCCGCAGGGACTGTTAGTGTGTTGATCTGTGGGTTTTAGTTAGGCTCAGACTCACTTGGAAGGAGAGTTTTGTCATCTGCCCTGGGTGCTCTGAGCAGTTACCCTGAGCCTGGTGATCTGAAGCACCACCCAGTCTCTGTCCCGACCTTCGTCTCTCTGACATCCAAGTGTGATCCGGCCGGAGCCACACGGCCCAGGTCAGGGTTCTTTTTACTTCCCCGCCCTCCTCTGGGCCACCCTCTGCTGTCACATCACTCCGATGACCTTCAAGTTCCCTGAGATTTCGCAGTGACTATCAGGAAGGACCAAGGGAGCCAAGCAGCATGGCTTCCCCACTCTATGTGTCCCCTGCGCCTGGCTCACAGTGGCCTGAGGGAGAGAAGCGTGTGTCCTCATCAATCTCTGTGCATTTGTAATGACCTTTTCCTTACAGAACGCTAGCACAGTTCCAAAATGCTTTACTTCCATGAAGCCCTGGGAAGTGAAATTGCAGCTGAGCATCCTAGTCAGAAACCCGAGCTCTCGAAAGCTGCGACACCACCAGCTGCTGCTGAGCATCCAGGGGCTGAGGACCAGGGCGGGGTGGGGCAGACCTGGCGTGGGTGTGGACCAAGGCTGGGTTGGGATGGGGTCAGGCTGTCATGAGTGGCATCGCTGGCCACCGCCAGAATGGGGTCACACCCCCATGTCATCCCCAGTGTGACAGTCAAAACTGTCCCTGTCCTGCTCCGTGTGCCCCTGGGCCAGGACCCCCTGAGCAGGGGTGCAGTGCGGGTGGTGTGGGTGCTGTGTGCACAGAAGGGAGGCCTGGAGGGGCCTGTGGGACGGCCCGGAGGGTCGGCAAGTGCAAGGCCAGGGAGAGTGTTCCCGGCGCGGTCCGCCTCACTGGGAGGAGGGGGCCCGCCTAGCTTCTGGCCTCTCCTGGGATTTTCCCTTTTCCCTGCAGGCCGGAAACAAGCTGCTCTGCATGAAGGGCTGTTTTTATTTTTAACGGAAGAGTTCATTCGGATCAGCTCTGCTCTGAAACCCAGCAAGCCCCAATTCTGAGTAAGAAAATCGGTCAGTGACTGGGGGATGCCAGGGGCGATTTTCACACTATTTTGAGAAAAGTGTGGAAAACATCCGTTGATATTCTGAGCACTTGAGCACTCAGCAGTGGACGGCAGGCACGAACAAACAGTGCTCTCTCAGCTGGCCGTAGCTGTCCCCGTCCTAATGGGCCAGGAGCCAGACTTCCCGTCAGGGCCCCCGTTGCCCGTGCCTGGGAGGCCACGGCCAAGGACTCTGTGTCCTCCTTGATGTCTTCACCTGCGAAATGGGACAATGATATGCTGGTCTCTGGGGCAACAGGGACAGCTCCCTCAGGCCCCGATGGCATTGGCAGTCACTTCCCAATAGTGTCCTCATTTCTGCTGTCCGCTGACCGGACCATCCAGCCCAGCTCTGAAGGACTGACCCTGGGCGTTTCTGTGACACAGCGTAGCTTCTGCCAAAAGTGCACGCAGTCCGGTCTTCCCTGGGAGCTGGGGAGAGCGGCGATGGTGTCGTCCTGCCCATGATGCTGAGGTGTGCAGGGCACAGTGTTTGTCTCAGGGTCTGGGCCAGGCAGAAGGAGGCGCCAGCAGCTTAGGCTGCTCCCCAGGGCAGCAAGCTGTCAGGAGTGGGCCCGGTGACTGGTGTCAGAGTCAGGAGGGCTTCCTGGAAGGAGTTGTCTGAGTGGTACATTTGGTGCTGGATGAGTCTGGGCCCCAATCCCAAACAGGTGACCTTTGAAACATCCCTATGTCTCTGGGACCCGTGATCTTCTCATATATGAGATGTTAAATGTTACTGTTCCTCCCTGGTAGCATTAGGAAAGTAAGAAGGTGAACACAAAGTGCCATGCACAAAACTGGCAAAATGGAGAAAGGGGATGAAAGAGGCAGGATTTGGGTAGATGGACGGATGAAGGCTGGGCATCAATAATGCTTGATAAATGTTTATTGAGCAGGTGTGTGGATGCATGGGTGGATGGATGGATGGATGGATGGATAGATGGATGGATGGGATTAATGGGTGGATGGATGGATGGATGGATGGGTGGATGGATAGATGGATGGATGGATGGGATTAATGGGTGGATGGATGGGTGGATAGATGGATGGATGGGATTAATGGGAGATGGATGATGGATGGGATTAAGGGGTGGGTGGATGGATGGATGATGGATAGATGGGTGGTGAATGGATGGGGTGAGTGTGCTGGTGGGTGGATGGATAGGTGGATGGGTGGATGGATGAAATTAATGGATGGATGGATAAGATTAATGAGTGGATGGATGGATGGTTGGATGATGGATAGATGGATGGTAAATGGAAGGAGTGAGTATGTTGGTGGGTGGATGGATGGATGGATAGAAGGATGGTGGATAGATGGGTGGTGAATAGGAACGGTGAGTATGCTGATGGGTGGATGGATGAATAGATGGATGGATAGGATTAATGGGTGGATGGTTGGATGGATGGATGGGATTAATGGGTGGATGGGTGGATGGATAATGGATAGATGGGTGGTGAATAGGAAGGGTGAGTATGCTGATGGGTGGATGGGAGCATGGATGGGGTTAATGGATGAATGGATGATGGATAGACGGGTGGTGAATGGATGGGGCAGGTGTGCTGTTGGGTGGATGGATGGCTGAGTGGTGGATGGGTGTGTGGATGGGTGGGCGGGTGGGCAGGTGAGTGAGCGGGTCGACGGGTGGGTGGATAAATAACTGGGGAGACACTGCAAAGGGAGCCACGCCCCATTCAGGAGCAGTCAGGGTGGGAAAGGCGGGTCGGTCCCAGCGCCCCCCATGCGGGTGAGCAGCCCCGCACCAGCCTGCAGCTGAGGCACAGGAGACACCATTCGCACTCCCCAGGCTGTGAGCATGGGGCACCTTCTCTTCCCCTCCTGCAGGTCCGTCTGGTCCCGTCTGACTCGGCCCTGCGTGGCCGGCTCAGCCCGGTGCTGCATAGGCTTGGGGTGCTGGTTCCCCACTGCCCCGCCCCGCGCTGCCTGCCCTGCGCCTTGGCCTCTGCGCTGCGCACCTGCTGTGCTCTGCCTTCTGCCCTGTGGAGGGGTCTGATGTGGCCACAGAGGCCGGTGTGTTTCGTGGAAGAGGCCGGTGCCGGTGCTGGAGGGACGGGGACAGGCCGAACAGGCGTGGAGGGCTCCGTGAGGGGAAGCGGCTGTGCCCGGTGCATCACCCTCCCACCAGCAGTCGTCACTGACGAGATGGGGAAGCTGAGGCCTAGAGTGAGGACCTGCATGAAGGGGAGTTTGACCCAGGTCTAAGAACTTGAGTGCTGTTGGCAGATTTGACCGACTTCCTGTTCTGTGTGTGTGTGTGTGTGTGTGTGTGTGTGTGTGTGTGGTGCTGGGTATTGAACCAAGGCCTTCACACTGAACTATGTCCCCAGCCCTTTTTATTTTGAGACAAGACTTTGCTATGTCACTAAGCTGCCCAGTCTGAGCTCAGACTTGCAGTCCTCCTGCCTCAGCCTCCCAGAGGATTTCAGGCACGCACCCCATGCCTTGCTGCTCCCCAGGTTTATGCTGAGTGGGCAGTGGGCTGGGAGCACATGGCCTCAAGTCTGGCCCTTGGCCTGGCTTTGACCAGGGGAGACTCTCGGGCCCTCCACTCTCTGCTCATTTCTCCTGGTGCTGTGTCCAGATGTCCATGGGCAAGGGCACACAGGTGCTGCTGGGGCCGCGGGCTGGAGTCAGCGCCTGCCCGGTGCTGTGTGCTGTCCCGGGAGCCTGCACTGTCTCATCGTTTGTTGAGCAGTTTATGAGCACCTATGTTATCTCTGTCCCGAGTTTCACTGGCGGCAGGACAGCTGGCCCCGACACCAGAGGCCATCAGGAGGCGGAAGGGCCCTCTGCACCTGCGCCAGGGCCAGGGTCTCCTCGGGTCCCCAGGGCACGAGTTGTTGAGGTCTCCCCTGTGGTGACCTCCGTGGCTGGTGGCCCACAGGACACACATTTCCCAGGAGACCCCACGACAGGGTTCCAGCAGAGCTGACCCTGTGCTGCCGAGATCTGTCACCATCAGAGGGCAGCACAGGGGCCGGCCACTCTGACTCCTCAGGACCTTATTCAGGGCCACTGCTGAGGTGACATGTGTGTACTTAGGGGAGGAAGGAGCCAGAGCTGGCATGCCACGTCCTCCATTCACCCCTTACCTCCTGGCTTCGGCCCCGTAAGTATCTGTATTCATTGAATACAAGTATTATGCACGAAGATTTATCAAAGCCTGGATTACTGTCCATGAGGACATATTTTACAGGGAGTGCTGTGTCCTCCAGAGTATCCCTGACTTCCTGCTTTCGGAAGGACAGTCAGTCTCCTTGCTGTTGACAGTGTTATGCCTTGGGTCCCCAGGGAATCTTAAAAGACCTGTGTGTAATGAAATTAGCTGTTGTATTTAGAGAAAGTGGATGAAATTGAAGCTCGAGAGAGACATTATCTGCAGAGGCAAGCCAGGGTCTCTCCTTTCTATCTCCAGTTTGTAATCGTTGTATTAATAGTCAGGCACATTAAATCGGTGTCCATTTTTATGAGGGAAGAGAGAGAGAAGTGAGCAGACCAGTGGGCTGTCCTGCTTGTCTCCCCTCCTGTCCTCCCCACACACTCCATAAAGCAGGCGGCCAAGGTCACAGGCTCGCCAAGGACACTTCGTGGCAACAGTGGCGATTTCTCCACTGTGGCCCGTGGAGCCCTCACCAGACAAAGGTTAGAGATGAGGCGCCTGGTGTCTTTGGGATCTGAGGGCGTAGTGATGACTGGTGGTCCGGAGTGATGCCCTGGTCTGGAGCTGGCCTCTGTACTCCTCTTTGCTCTCGTTAATGGGGTCTCTTCTGCTTGTCTTCCTTGTTATGCTTGACTGTGTACCAGTCGCTGTCACAGAACACTGACGTGCAGTGCATCTCGGGGTCCAGGATGAGCTACTGTCCTCTGGAGAGGATTATGTTTGCTTCTGCTGGCTCCTAGGTGCTAGTTCCTGCAGCCTGTCTTAAGCCAAGTTCAAGGCTTGAAGTCATTTGGGCCAAAACTTCATTCATACCTAAGTGGGTTCTGCAGCTTCTCTCTTGCCTGGGTGTGTGTGTGTGTGTGTGTGTGTGTGTGTAGCTCACTAGTCTCAAACCTGCAACAATCTTCCTGCCTCAGCCTCCTGAGTGCTGGGATTATAGGTGTGAGCCACCACACCCAGTTCTTGCTTGTTTTCAGAGGAACATTTTTCTATTTGACTCCCCTGACCTCCCCTCATTGAAATGCAAGTTTGCTTTTTTGGGGGGGTCCCCAGGGATGAACTCATGACCTCACACTTGCCAGGCAGGCACTTGTGCTGCTGAGCTAAATCTCCAGCCCTGAAATGAAAGTTTGTAGTATTCAGAACGTTCCTTTAGGGAAAGAGTCAAACGCGTTCTCATTGCTCCAGATTCCTGTTTTCCCTTTGCTTTCAGTCTTGTCGGTTCTTCCCCTCGTCTGACATCTACAGCTTTTTGGAAGCTGATGCTGTTGTCTGGCTAACATGCTTAGTGTTTCTGGGGGGTGCAGGCATCTGACCCGGGCTGCTGGGAGGGTCCCCTTCCTGGGCTCTTAGAGGCGGTAGTTCCCCAAGGCAGGTGCCAGCCCTCGCCCTCCAGCCGTGAGCACAGCCCCGCCCCGCCTCCCGGCAGCGCCCCTCCTCCCCAGAGCGGCCTGTGACAGCGCGGCTCCATCTGGGCTGCTTCCTCTCCCGCAGTATTGGCCTGGTTGCTGTCACAGATGGAAATCGGTGACTCGGAGAGAAACTGGGAGCTTGAAAGCCACGCTTCCTCCCGAGT
>RJWM01019932.1:0-38045 GCA_004363535.1 Dasyprocta punctata | reverse complement strand
TGATCTTGCGTCCCCAGGTTCCAGCAGCTCCTCTCCTACAGTGGGTACAGCTCTGGACAAAAGTGCTGCCAGCTACTGCCTTCTGCTTCATTTAAATTTTTCTTTTTACTCTCTCTGTGGGCTTCAAATCTCACTTTAGATTCTTCTGGGTCCAGGGGACCCACTTCCTTCCTTCTTGTCTTCCCCATGTTGCTATATTCCAGCATCTGGATGGTATCCCTCAGGGAGGCTGTTTACTCTGGTTCTTACTCTTCTGCCATCTTCCTGGGAGTCACAAAATGTTAATTTTTATAAAAAATAGTATTGGCATTTTGATAAGGGATTGTATTTTCTGATCTTTATTATTTTCTTCTATTTATTTTTGGTTTTATTCTTTTATTTTTAATTTCTTAAGGAAAGATATGAGGATATTTCATAACTTTCTTCTTTTCTAATAAATGCACTTGGTACTATAAGTTTAAAAACAATAAATTAAAAAATTAAATTAAAAAAAAGAAGCAGTCCCCCTTTAAACCCCCAAATGTCCTTCATCAGAACCTGACCATACTGGCACCTGATCTCAGATTTCAACCTCCAGAACTACGAGAAATAAATTTTTACTGTTTAAAAGCAAAAAATAAGAAGTACTGTACAAATGTAACAGTTATGATTTTTTTAAAAAATGTGTTATATATGCATTAAAAATGTCCTCAAGGAAATACACCAAAATTTTAATAGTGGTTATGTTACAGGCAGCTGTGTTAGTTAAAAATATTATAGTCAGACAGGCTGGGCCCTTGAAGGAGCCAGTGCAGAAGACCAGATACCTTGCAACCATGGAGGAGACAGACACCTCCCACTGTGGGCCAGATCTCAAGAAAAAAAGATCAAGCAAATAAGCCCACATCCTAAGGACTGGTATTCTAAATAGTTCTCTACCACCCTGGCCAGGAGCTACCATCCCAGCACCCTACAGGAAGAATCACTGTGGTTCAAGCATGCCTGCTTGCTACATGACTTGCTTCCCCATTTTTTCCTGATTTAATCAATTTTACCTGAGCAATTAATCTTATTGGTTGACCACAGTTCTGTCCCACTTTATGCCCACCTTGTGAGTTCCCATTTTTCCCCACCTTGGACCCGTCTCACCTCCTGGTTTTGCTCTATAAAAGTCCCTAGAAAAGACAGAATCTTTGGCAACCCACTCGGGACTCCTTCTGTCTCTCTCTCTCTCTCAGACAGAAGCTTGCTTTCTCTCAATAAATATATTCTGCTTTTAACCTCTGTTGTTCCTAAAATTCATTCTTCAATTTAATTTATTTATTTATTACTTTGCGGCACCTGGGATCAAGCCCACAGCCTCACGCCTGCCAGACAGGTGCTCAAGCCACTGAGCCAAACTCCCAGCTTTGGTTTTTTGAGGCAGGGTCGCACTATGTAGCTCAGGCTGGGCTTGCGCTCACGTTGTAGCCCAAGCCGGCCTCGAACTCACAACACTCCTCCTACCTCAGCTTCCTGAGTGCTGAGATTAAAGGTGTGCACTACCACTCCTGGCTCTCATTCTTCAATTTTAGAGAACACGGATTCGTACCAGACATATAGTAGGTTGGAAGTTTCATTTCCCTATATCAATTATATCTCTGGGTCTCAGGGTTGTTTGTGTGTTTCTTGTAGTTCTGGAGTTGAAATCTGTGTGTGTGTGTGTGTGTAAATTTAATTTTTTTCTGTATTTCCCAAGCAAGTATATAATTCTTGTATAACCAAATAAAAGTAAATGCATGTTATGAAAACACAAAAGAAAAATGAGTTTGCCTTTGGAGTTTACAGCTTTCATTACTTATCCACTCCCTCCATTCATTCACTTTTGCTTCAAGTCTTCGATGTAGACCATCATCTTGACAGTTGACATTGTCTCATGTCTCTTGCCTGCCTCCCTGGCTTCTGACTTCTAGGTCCTCTGTATGTGCTTAACTCCTTCCAATTCTAAGTCCTGTCCTGTTGGCCACACACTTCCTTGGCCCCTGAGTACATTTTTTTTTTTTTTTTTTTTTTTGTGGCACCAGGGATAGAACTCACAACCTCGCACTTGACAGACAGGCGCTTAAGCCACTGAGCCAAACTCCCGGCTCCTGAGTACATTTTTTACGGCCTTCACCATCTTGGCTTCATCTTCTATGGCCCCTGGTGTTGTTTGACACAAACATATGAACTGAAAGCAAGCATCTTTTTTTTTCCTTCTGCAAATGTTATCTTTGATCATCAATATACTAGTTTTCCTGGGCTGCTGAAACAAAATGCCATAGCCTGGTTGGCCTGTAAACAAGAGAAAGTTATTTTCTCACAGTCCTGGAGGCTAGAAGTCCAAGATCAAGGTGTCTGCAGGGCTTGTTTCTCCTGAGGTCTCTTTCCTTGGGTCACACATGATCACTTACTTAATATGTTCTCATAGTCTTTACTCTGTGCATACACATTCCTTGGCATTTTTTCTTCTTCTTATAAGTACTCTAACTCTGTTGGATTGGAGCCCACCCTAATGACTGAGTGTTAACTTAATTGCTATTGAATGGTCTTATCTCTAAATGCAGTCATGATCTGAGGTACTGAGTGTTTGGGCTTCAGATATGAGTATTGAAGGGGGTCCCATTCAGCTCATAACAATCAGGATTCTTCATTGTGAGAAAAATTATTTTTGGGTAGTTTGAGCAAGAATAAGATTTATGCAAAGAAGTAAAATAGCTCACAGAATCTCTTGGAGCACAAGAGCATTTACAATGGAGACTCCACAGCTCAGACAATACCCAAACCACATCTCAAGAATGTTCCTATAAAGTCCTCATGGCTGTCATCACCAGGCCCAGGAGACTCCTGCTAGAGTTCCAGTCAGCCCTGCCTTTAAAGGATAAATGCCACTCAGGAATGGGTTCCCTGTGGTGTCTGCCTCTTAAATTCGCTGACTTCTGAACAGAAGTTTCACTTCTATTTCTATGTCTGGTCTCAAGAAGCCTAATCAAAGGTTTGTCCCTTGGCTGCAAGGCAAGCTGGGAACGTAGACCATTGTCTTCTACCATACTGGAGTAAGAATCAGAGTCAGGATTTGGGAAATTCACAGTTATAGGAAGAGCTTCAAAAAGTGCTCAGCAGCCAAAAGCAAGAGTCTAGGTCAAGCTCTCAGACAGGAACGTCACAAGTTCAGCCTTATCTCCATCTCAAAGGCCCTGATTAACTGATGCATGTTAAAACAATATCTGGACTTGTCTGCTGTTCATCTCCAAGATCCCTAACTTCTATATTCACCTATTAACTAGGAAGACACTATCAAGTATTATGTTTTACAGTAGTTTTTATGCACTAAATGAAGATATTTAAGAATACGAAGAATTACCCACTGTCAAGGTTCTCCCTCACTCTTTCCAACTTGAGTTTGATTTTCTATCTGTTGTTGTTGTTTTTAATACAGACCCCTCTAATTATGAAATTAATACATGTTCAGTAGAAAAGTTTGAAAACTCAGAACACCACAAAGAAAAGAATTTTATTTACCTATAGTCTAACCACTCAGAGATAACTGCTATTATCACTTTGGTATATGTCCTCACATTCTTTTTTATATGTATGTATGCAATAAAGGATATAATAATCGTACTGTGTTTATAGTCTGCTGCTTTTATTTATCAATATATCATGAATGCCAGGTTTCGTGAGGCAATTTCCCTCACAAACGATTTTACACTATTAAAGTACACAACAGCTTTAATTTACCTATATCAAAATTAGAAGAATTTCACTTAGGGAAAACTCTTTAATGTATGTTTCCTGTATTTGTCCCTTTGAGGGAGAAACAATAACAATGGAAACAAAGAGTCTTTCAGTTTTCTTCTCTTCCTGTGACTTTATGAGATTATGTCAGCCGTTGGAATTGACTGTTACTAAATTTCCCCACATTAAGTGATCATGGATATTTGTGGTTATTCATAGTTCATTGAATCTTTTAACATTTTGTTTAATAACTGATAAACAAAAATAATGTGTGTGCTAACCAAAGGATATCTGACCTCATTTAAAACGTCCTCTGGTTGGAGGATGTAGCTCAGTGGTGCAGCACTTTCCTAGCAAAACATGAGGCCCTGGGTTCCATCCTCGGTATGCAGTGAAAAAACAAAAGATGGAAAAATAATCTCACATCGGCCTTTGTCAGCAAACAGTTGCTGTTGCTGTTTGTTCTTGAAGTGCTCACCAAGAAGGCTTGTATATCATTCCCAGGAGACTCATCAGTCCACTGGGGTCCGGGTCAAGCACCCAGACAGGAGTTTCACAAGTTTCACCTTATCTTTGTCTCAAAGGCCCTGATTATCCAATCTATGTTAGAATTGGAATTCTCTGTTGTTCATCTCTGAGACCCCTAATTTCTGTATTCACCTGTTAAGCAGGAAGACCCCATCAAGTGCCATGCTTTACAGTAGTTTTTATGCACTAATTCAAGAAGGTGTCTTGATACTTAGGCTTGGAAATTGACACGTTCATCATAAGCCTTGAGTATATAATCCCTCTCCTTTTTTTTTCTGGCCTGTAGTAGGCTGAACAACGATTTTCCATAGATATCCTACCTTAATTTCCCAAACTATAAATATGTTGCATTCCATGGCAAAAGGGTCTTTGTAGACGTGATTTAAATTGGGCGAGACTCCTGCTTTTTTGTTTTGTTTTATTTTTTGAATTAAGTTTATTGGTACATTTTAGATATAAGTAATGATAACATCCATCATAGAGAATTTGTACCTGTACATCACATATCTTCCTTCTTTATTTCCCATTCTTCTCCCCTCCCTTCAACCTCTCTTCCCCTCCGTATTTACAAAAGCTTTGTTTCCATTTTTTCCTTCTTTTCTCATTTTTTCTTTTACTTTCCCTCCTTTCCCCCTTACCCTTTCCTAGTTCCCATTTGAACATTTGAACATTTTCCCCTTATTTCACAATATCTATTATACATTTTGGTCTTTTTTTACACTTTCAGTTTCTCCCACCAGAGAAACAATGCGGTATTTACACGTTTGTCTGATTTATTTCACTTAAGAGTATGGTCTCAAGGCACATTGATTTACCGAGAAATGTCTCAAGTATATCCTTCTTTATGGCTAAGTAGCACTCCATTGTATTAAACACACACACACGCATTTTCTTTATCCATTCATTGGTTGATGGGCATTTGGGCTGTTTCCAAGATTTAGCTATTACAAATCATGCCACTATAAACATGGGTGTGGGTATAAGGTATGATGCTTTAAATACTTTAGGGAAGATACCAAGAAGAGGAATAGCTGGGTCAAGTGGAACCTATAGTCCTAGTTTTTTTGAAGAATCTCCACACCAATTTTCGCAGTGCCTCCACCAGTCTACACTCCCACCAACAGTGTGGAAGTGTTCCTTTTTCCATATAAACCCTCCAGCATTTATTGTTGGTCGATTTCTTGATGATAGCCATTCTTTCTGCAGATGGAATCTCAGATCTCTTGAATGACAAATGATGTTGAACTTTTTTTCATATATTTATCTGTTGTTTGTGCTTCATCTGAAAAATGTGTATTCATTTCAGATGCTCATTTTTGGATTGGGTCTTTAAATTTGGGAGATTGGATTTTTTCTGAGTTCTTTATATATTCTAGATAGTAGTTCTTTGTTCAAGGAACAGCTGGAAAAAAATTTTCCCCACTTTTTGGATAGTCTCTTCACTCCATTGGTGATTTCTTTTGCTGCATAAAAGCTTTTTGATAAGAGGAGATCCCAGTTGACTCTTTGTAATATTTCCTGTGTGATCAGGGTTTTGTTCATGAAGTCTTTGCCTACACCTATGTCTTTAAGAGTTGTGCCTATTCTATCCTATCTTCCAGCAGATTTAGTGTTTCTATTTTAATATTTAGATCTTTAATCCATTTCAATTTTTGTTTAGTGCATGATGAAAGATACGGGTCTCATTTTAATCTTCAGCATGTGGAAGGACAGTTTTTCCAGTGCCATTTATTAAAGAAGCTGTCTTTCTTCTAGTGAAGGTGTTTGATTCCTTTGTCAGAGATAAAGTGGTTGTGTTTGGAGTTGTCTCTGCATCTGTTAATCATCCTATTAATTCTTGGATCTGTTTTTCTGCTAGTACCATTCTGTTTTTATCAGAGTAGGTTTGTAGTACAGTTTTGAATCAGAGATTGTGACATTCCCTGCCCTGTCTTTATTACCCAGAATTGCCTTTGGTATTCTATGCTAGAATTATTTAATTCTGTGAGGTATGCTGTTAGTATTTTTGACTGATGTTGCATTAAATATGTGTAACAATTTTAGGAATGTGGCCATTTCACTATGTTGGTTCTTCCTACCCAAGAGCAAGGGATAGCTTTCCATTTTCTGATATCCTCTTCGATCTCCTTTTACAGAGTACTATAGTTTTTGGTTGAAGTTTTTTTTACTTCCTTTGTTAGATTGATTACTAAATATTTCATTTTTTTCCAATGCTGTTGTGAAAGGTGTGGTTTCCCTGATTTCTCTCAGTGAGTTTGTTGTTTGTGTACATGAATGCTATTGATTTTTGAGTGTTGACTTTGTATCCAGCTATATGAGTGAATTTGCTTACTAATTTTGGAAGTCTTTTGGTTGAGTTTTTGGGGTCTTCTATATAGAGTATCATGCCATCTGCAAGTAATGATTATTTAACTTCTTCCTTTCCTATCTTTATTGCTTTTATTTATTTCTATTGTCTAATTGCCCTGGCTAATGTTTCCAGAACTATGTTGAATAGAAGTGGTAACAGTGAACATCCTTGTCTTGTTCCTGATTTTAGAGTGAAAGCTTTTAGTTATTGTCCATTTGGTATAATGTTGGCTATTGGTTTGTCATAGATGACTTTTTATCAGATTGAGATAAACACCATCTATTCCAATTTTCTGTAGAGTTTTTACCATGAATTGGTGTTGAACTTTGTCAAATGCTTTTTCTGCATCTGTCGAGGTAATCGTGATTCTTTTCCTTGGCTGCGTTGATACGCTGTATTACATGTATTGATTTATGTATATTGAACATACACAAATGCATTCTTGGGATGAATCCCACGTAGTCATGGTGTATCATCTTCTTGATGATTTGCTGCATTCTGTTTGCTAGTGTCTTATTGAGGAATTTTGCATCTATGTTCATTAAGGAGATTGGCCTGCAGTTCTCATTTTTGGTTGGATCCATCTCTAGTTTTGCTATCAAAGTTATACTTGCATCTAGGAATGATTTTTTAAATTCTGGATTTTTTTTAACAGGCTCACTCTAAGCACATGAACCCCCCCCCCTTTTTTTCTTTTTTTGGAACCAGCTAGAGCTCACTGTAGCTGGAGGCAGAAGACAGATATGGAAGAAGACAGAGGGATTTGAAGCATGAAAGGAGCCTGCCCTTCTACTGCTAGAGAAGCCACATGGAAAGCACCAAAAGGAATGCACGCCTCCTCCAGGAGTGAAAACTGGCTCCTGGCTGATCACCAGCAAGGAAATGAAGATCTTACTTACAATCATAACCAAATTCAGGTCAACAATCTCAATGAGATTGGAAGTGGATTCTTTCTGATAATCTCCAGAAAATTCTTGCCAAGACCTTGATCTGGGACATTATGAAACCCTAAGCAGAAGATTCAGTAGGGCCATGCTGTCTGCACCCAAACTTTTGGTCTACAGAGATGTGAACTAATAAATGAGTATTATTTTAAACCACTAAATTTGCAGTATTCTGACAGCGCTAGAAAATAATATGTGGTCTGTAGTCAAAATCTACCCTGGAGAAGTAAGGTCTATTTTAAACTTAATTATTATGTTAAAAATAGAGGTCTCCGTAATACAAGAGTATTGATACGTGGATTATGATATTATTAATTCAGCTGGGCGTGGTAGTGCACACCTATAATCCCAGCATTTGGGAGGCCAAGACAGGAGGATCACTGTGAGTTCAAGGGCAGACTGAACTATATAGTGAGATTGTCTCAAAAAAACCCAAAATAATAATAATAATAAGTTCAGAAATCTCCAAAAGAAAGCAATTATTTGCATTACTACAAACCAGCTAAAATAGGGCTCAATACTATTTAACTTTAACAACTTGCTTCTTGAGTCATTCTTTTAAAGGGCTGTGAATATTTAGCATTTGACATTTACCATAATTTTAAAAGAAAAAGGGAAAGATGGTCTTGTTAAAACATATTCTAATTCAAGAACACTATTTATAGTCACCTCTGTACGTAAAGGGACCAGCATTTTATACATTAAAATGATATTGACAGTTTGTTCTGCAACATGGAGAAGATTAGGATTCCAATCTCATTATGCAAGGTGGCAGTTTCCTATTCTCCATTCCAGCAAAGGCAAAGCCCACTGAAATGCATTTAGAGCCAGGCAGAAATTGAGAAATAGAGATACTAAGAAAGGTTCTCAGAAACTAGAAGCAACATGATTTGCAGACAGCCAATTTCAGGGGTCAATACATTGACTGTGCCTATCTTTTTAAATCACAATATTCTGCTTCAGGCTTTGATGTGGTCAGAGAAAAGAAGCCACAAAGAAATACATCAGGGGTGCCCTAATGATATGTAATGTGGGCTATGGGTGACCCAGACCAACAGAAATGCTTCTTTATTATTACAATAATTGCTTATCATCTTTGGATGGTTACTTAGCATATGTGAGATCATTTGAGGAATAAAAATGTTTTGCAATACCAAAAAAAAGTTTTGAACACTGACTTATAGAAGCGTATTTTTCTTATGTTTAAGACGTTCTCTATAACCATATAGTGACCAAATTCATGTTAGCTTTGGTTTTTGAGATTTCTCAAGCAGACATTAAGAAAGAGGCATTCAATTGTTTTATTTAAATGTTTTTGAAATATGCAAATGCCGAGGGTTAGAGAGAACAATGGCCGCAGCACCAAACAAGCCCAGTCTTGGAACCGGCCCCATGCGCGGCACTCTGGTGGACTGGAAACAACTAGATCTAAGCCTCTCCCCATGAGTCAGTGCCATTTGCAGACTGGGGTTAGAGAAAACAATGGCCACAGCAGCAAACAAGCCCAGTTGGGAACCAGTGCAGTGCGTGGGCCTCTGGCAGACTGGGAACAGCCAGACCTCAGCCCCTTCTGGCACGTGGGTTGGCAAATAAGAAGTACCATCCCTCCCCCACCAAGCAACCAACTTATCCGGAGAAACAGTCTATGATGATAGCTATGAGGTGAAATGCAATTGGATGCCTGTGGTGCTTTGGTGTTTCACTAACATTGCAGGTGTAGGGCCAGTGGTCTGATCATAAGTTCAGAGGATATCGCTAAGCAATGTGTCGTCTGGCGGGGGTCTCCTTCTGAGGGTTGCAACCGTTGTTGCTTCCCTATGGTCTTGTTTTGAGGTCCCATGTCACTTCCATTGTTTTGTTGGGTTGGGTTTTATTCTCTTTTGTTTTGTTTGATTATGTTAAATACCATGGCAGGAGAGGTTATTTCAAGGATAGCAAGATATATTATGGTAGCCATTTTGGATTTACTATTGGCTTGTTTTGAAGTCCTTTATCACATTCATTGCTTTGTTTTTATTGTTTCTATTCTGTTCTCTTCTGTTTGATTTATACTATGTCTGAAGTTATCTGCAGCTACTTTGAAGACATCAAGGGGCATTATGGTAACTACTGTTGATTTCATAATGTTTTGAAGTCCTGTATCTCTTACACTGGTTTGTTTTGATTGTTTTTATTCTGTTATATACTCTTTAAAATAAAAAACTTAAAAAATGCAAATACCTTGATACCCCCTATTCCAGAAGCCATATTAGAATAGTCACACAAAATACATTTGAAATCAATGCAGAGCTATAGTTATATTATCCACAAGTTCCTATATTACCAGTGAGGCTAAGACTAGACACAAAGTTGCAACATATTAAATAGATTGCCTATATAAAGTGTTAGAACAATCATGTAATATAATTCCAAGTGAGGTAAATTCAATCTTATTAAGATTATACATGTAAGCTGGGCGTGGTGGCGCACAGCTTTAATCCCAGCACTGAGGAGGCTGAGGCAGGAGGATCATTGTGAGTTGAAGACCAGCCTGGGCTACAAAGTGAGTTCAAGGCCAGACTGAACTGCTACTGAGACCCTGTATCAAAAAATATGGCTGGGGATTTAGCTCAGTGGCGTAAGCACTTGCCTGGCAGGTATAATTAGGTTGTAAATTTATTTAAAATAGTAGAGCTACAGTTATTGTTTTTGAATAACTTTGCACTATTTTCTATCTCTACTACTACCTTTAGCTATTGTTTTTTTTGTTTGTTTGTTTGTTTGTTTTTTTTGCGGCACCGGGGATTGAACTCACAACTTCGCTCCTGCCTGACAGGCACGTAAGCCGCTGAGTCAAACTCCCGGCCCTGTTTTTTTTGAGGCAGGGTCGCACTGTGTAGCTCAGGCCGGCCTTGCACTCGCGTTGTAGCCCAAGCCGGCCTCAAACTCACAATGCTCCTCCTACCTCAGCCTCCCAAGTGCTGGGATTAAAGGCGTGCGCCACCACGCCGGGCTGCCTTTAGCTATTGTAAGTAGCAGCTTCAAATACGTATTGTATTAAAGAGAAAAAATAGTAATTTTACTGTAGAAAAAGATTACTCCTGTTACCAATAATGGAGATGACTGCATTATTAGCAATTGGACAAACTGTTTCCTGATGCCATGCATCAAGAAGAATGCGGTACGCCTGGCAGGCGCAAGGTTGTGAGTTTGATCTCCAGTACCGGAAAAAAAAAAAAAAAAAAAAGAATGTGACATTATTTCTTTGACATTTCTGCCAAATACGCACAATTTGAATCAAAGTATGGAGAAATATATAAATCTTAAATCAGGGTTATTCTACTAAACAACTGAAATGAAACAGAAAAAATTAGAAATTGTTCCACATTTGAAAGCTTAAAGAGGATTTGACTGCTAAATGTGAAGTATGCTTCCGGACTAGATCATAAATCAAAGGGGGGAAAGGACATTCTTGGGACAACTGGTGAAATTTGATTATGAAGTTCTGAGGGGTAAAAAGACATGAGGCCTGTGACTCATTCTCAAATGGAAGCTAATGATAACAAGAAAAACAATGTGTATATATATTGTACATTTAAGACAGCTCCATATATAATACAGAGACAGAGAGGATTGGCAAAATATTAACGATCAGTAATTTTTTTTTGAAAGGCATAGACAGATTTTACTAGGCCAAGTTAAAGAAGTAAGTACACACTCAGAAAAACAGTGTTGGCCCTCGAGAGAGACCACAACTGGTAGATCTTGATGAAAGATTTACCAGAGATCTTTGTGCTGTTTTTTCTAAATTAAACTCATCTGTAAATTAAAGTTATTTTAAAGTAAAAAGCTAAAATGAAATAAAAGATAAACCAAAAAAAATTATAATTGTGACAGTTCTGAGACTCCAGCTCTATTCTCTGCCCCAAAGGAGGTAAATGTTAATTCAATTCAATTACACTCTATAATCCTTTGCATATAAATATTTCTCCCCAAGTTAATATTGATTGCTTATCAATGCTTCATTGTTTTCTCACCAGCAAATATTATGCAACGGAATATTGTTAGAAGGAAAGACCTCAATGAGCTGAATGATTTACCTGAGAGATTTGCATTTTTTTTTTTTTTGAGATTTGCACTTCTTTAGCAATTCAGAGGAACTGAAACAGGCAAACAGAATTATAAGCTGTTTACACCCCAATTTCATTGTTAATTTTAAGTGAAACTGACCCAGAAACAAGATGCAGTCACACAGACATATACCTGCCAACTCCCCAGAAATTACCTTATACCAAACTTTTTATTAAGAAACTTGGATATCTCAACTCTCTTTTCCACTATTGTTATTGCTATTGCAAAAATACAACAATGCTAACACTGTAAAATTAAATTCTGCTTATTTAGATAAGGGGAAAGGTAATGCCATTTCATTTTTAAACAATTCTGCTTTTAATAGTATATTTTAAAATAGTTTCTCTCTTAGAAAGGAAAATACAATGCGTACATTTATGCAATTGTGAATAGAATTTTCTATTACTGAACCCATATCTCAATTATTGTCAACAAATGTGCACAGTCTAGATAGCATATTTTAGCTTGGCAAATAGAATGTGCCACAGAAATACATTAGACCTTCAGACTTTAATTTTTTCTCAACCTATTTATGACAGATACAGCTAGCCAATAAAAAAAAATTAGAAAGAAAACTATAGAAAAGAATCCTATTCTTTCTCGCTGCCTGGTCTCCACCCCCACAATCTTTCTAGAGATGCATTATAATTGCTCCCTGGGATGGAGAAATAAGAAACAAAATCCAGTTCTGATTGTGTAAGAGATTGCTAATCACCAAGACAACAATAATCACAGGTCTAAACTATGAAATCCAGGGACTGCAAGCAAATGAGTCAGCAGCAATTATTTAACAGCCTAAAAATCAGCTCTATGGGGAAAATGCTTTAGGATCCCTTGAATCAAAAACATACCAAATTCTGTAAAGCATCCTTGCAAATGCTTTTTAAAGAAAAGAGATAGTGCTTTGCAGGCTTTACTGCCTTAGGCATCATTTCAAAGATCCAGTACTGATACCAGGTTTTTTTGTTTCCTTTTGTTTTTTTGCAGCACCGCACATTGAACTCACAACCTCACGTGCCTGTCAGACAGGCGCTTAAGTCACTGAGCCAAACTCCTGACCCTGGTTTTTTTAAGGCAGGGTCGCACTGTTTAGCTCAGGCCGACCTTGCGCTCGCATTGTAGCGCAAGCTGGCCTCGAACTCACAACGCTCCACCTACCTCAGCCTCCCGAGTGCTGGGATTAAAGGCGTGTGCCACCACACCTGGCTTGATACCAGGTTTTGATGGTCTTTTTTGTATTCAGCAAATATTATTTTTTAAAATTTCAAACTTTGAAACAAGTTGCAAGAATAGTAACAGCAAACCCTTATCCATATACTCATTGACAAGATTCAGCAAACTCACCACATTTATTCTTTCCCACTTTCCCTCACACACATCTCTTATTTCATTTTTGTCCTTTCCCTTTTCCTGAACTATCTGAGAGTTCATCACAGATTTCATGACATTTCAATCCTAATATTTCAATTTGTATCTTTAAAGAATAAAGATACTAGCCTGGCGTAGCAGCACATGCTTGTAATCCCAGCACTCAGGAGGCGGAGGCAGGAGGATTGCTGCAAGTTTGAGGACAGTCTACGTTACATAATAAGACCCTGCCTCAAAAAAAAAAAAAAAAAAAAGAAGAAGAAGAAAAGAATAAAGACATTATTGTTACAGGCAGCTGAGTTAGTTAGAAATATTATAGGCAGTCAGACATGGCTGGGTCCTCAAAGGAGTCAGTGCAGAAGCCCAGATACCTTGCAACTGTGGGGGAGACAGACACCTCCTGCTGTGGGCCAGGCCTCAAAACAAGGAACAAACAAATGCACCCATATCCTAAGGACTGATATTCTAAGTAGTTCTTTATCTCCCTGAGGAAGTCAGGAGTCACCATCCCAACCCCCTACAGGAAGAGTCCCTGCTCCGTAAGAATGCCCAATTTCCATGTGACTCACTTCCCCACTTGTCCCTGATCTAATCAATTTTATCTGAGCAATTAAGTCTTATTGAATAGCCATAGTTATGTCCCACCTTATGCCCACCTCATGAGTTCCCTTTTTCCCCACCTTGAACCCATCTCACCCCATGATTTTAAATATATATATTTTTAATTTTTTTATTTTAAAGATAGTAAAGTCCAATAAAACATAACAGAACGAAGTCAATCAAAACAAAGCAGTAGAACTGGTACAGAACTTCAAAATTTTAGAAGTCTATAAAAGTCTCTAGAAAAGACAGAGTCCCTGGCAACCTGCTCGGGATCCCTTCTGTCCCCCAGACAAAAGCTTTCTTTCTCTCAATAAATATATTCTGCTTTTAACCTCTGTTGTTCCTAAAATTCGGTCTTCGATTTTTAGAGAACACGAACTCATACCGGAGGTATAGTAGGTTAGGAGTTTCATTCCCCTTTATCACTGTCATACAAAACCACCATATAGTTATCACATTTGCAAACATTGATATAATACTATTGTTTTATATAGTTAAATTTCCTTAACTTTCCCCCAAATGCTCTTTATAGCTGGCTTTTCGAAATCCACCTTCTAATAAGGGATCATATACTACATGCCTTTTTTGTCTTCTTTAGTCTACAGAAGTTCCTAGTTGTTTTTCTTCATTTATTTTTTTGGTCTTTCAGGACAATAACTTTTTATTTTAGACCATTTTGCTAAGCTGCCCAAGTTGTCTTTCTTTTTTTTTTTTTTTTTTTTTTTTTTTGCAGCACCAGGGATTGAACTCACAACCTCGCGCCTGCCAGGGCAGGCGTTTAAGGCACTGAGCCAAACTCCCGGCAGTTGCCCAAGTTGATCACAAACTCGTGAGCCTCCTGCTCCAGCTCCCTAGTAACTGGAATATAGGAACACGCTACTATTCTCAGCCAACAATACTATTTTTGAAGAATTCAGGCCAGTTGTTTTTTAGTTTTGGCATACATTTGGGGTGAAAAAAACCTAAGCCCCAAATTAAAAATGAGATGAAATAACTTTGTAGGTAGACCCAAAGTCTGGCTTTTGCTGTGACTTGGAAGAAGTTTCTTAATCTCTGAGCCTCAGTTACCTGATTTATTGAGTGGGGAAAATGATCTCCATTGTGTGAGGTGCTATAGTTTGAATCTTCAATGTTTCTCAAAAGCCCATATTTTAAAGGCTTAGTTGCCATTCTGTGGTGCTGTTGGGAGGTGCTGGAATCTTCAATAAGTGGGGCCTAGCAGAAGAAAGTTAGATTATGAAGAACATTCTCTTGAAGGAAATATTGGGAGCCTGATGCCTCCTCTTCCTCTTTCTTTGCTTCCCAGTCACCATGAGGTGAGCAGCTTTCTCTGCCATGTACTTCCACTGTGATGTCCTGCCTTACCTCAGGTCCAAATGCAATAGGGCCAAGTTACCATGAACGAAACCTCTGAAACTGTGAGCCAAAATAAACCTGTCCTCCTTATAAGTTGATTATCTCAGGTATTTAATTGCAGTAACAGAAAACTGAAAAACATATAAGTAGTCATGAGGAAAATTGATGGGATCTCTCCAGAAAGCAATTTGACAATATATATTGAGACTCTTAAATATACTTGTTCATAGGCCCAGTAATTCTACTTCTAGCAGTTTATTAATAGGAAATTATCAGAGATATAGACAAAGATGCTTAGGCAGTGATGTTCATTACCATTCACGTCAGAGGAGGGATTGGATGAACTGTGCTACATTCTGCATCTTCCTTATCAGTCACAAGAACCTTGAATTCATCACTTGTTGTCAACATTTATTAAAAGCTACTCTGTGTCCAGCACTGTACTGTGTTATCAATTGCTGTAGCAACCTTGAATGTCCTGCTTTGGAAAACCGTTTAGGAAGCAGGAATACGGAACTGGGCCTGGTGGTATAGGCTTGTTATCCCAGCACTCTGGGAGTCTGAGGGAGGAAGATGGTAAAGTCAAGTCCAACATGGAAACCTTGCCTCAAAATTTTAAAAAAAAAGGTGATGGGGACTGGGGATTTATCTCAGTGTAAAGGCCATGGATTCAATCCCTAGTACTGTGAAGAAGAAGAAATATAGTGTTTAATGAGTAATCAAAATCAAAACAAGTCTATGTGTTAACAGTCTCTACTTTTTTATGTGTAGAATTATATTTAGAGAAGGACCTAGACAAAAATACAATAAAATTTTATACTGAGTGGTGAGATTTGGGGCAAATTTTGTTTATAGCCACAAAAACAAGAAAATTTACATACAAATCTTGTGCAAGTGTGTTCCAAATTCTGTGCTTGGCAGGCATCGATCCCACTCGTTGATTACCAGGAACTGGTCACATGGTCACTTTGTAATAAAAAGAGAACACGGAAGTTTAACACCTGATAGATTGGCTATTTCTCAGGTATAATTCTGTGTAAAAGAGAAGAGTTAATGGATAGCTATCTCTGTCCCATCATAAAATCTATTTTTGTCTGATATTAACATGACCGCACAACATTTCTGTTGGTTTATGATTGTTAGCTAAATATCCTTCTTCAATCTTTCAGAGGTGTTGTTTGTAAACAACACAAACTCGGGTTGTATTTTATTTTGTATTTTCATGGTCTCTTACAATTGAGAAAGGCAATTTATTGTGATTGCTGAAGCATCTGGGATTATTTCTGCTTTTTTTTTTTTTTTCTGTCTTTTGGAGACAGGGTCTCACTGTGCAGTTTAGGCTGGCCTTGAATTCACTTTGCAGCCCAGGCTGGTCTCAAACTCACAAGGATCCTCCTCCCTCAGCCTTCCGAGTGCTGGGATTACAGGTATGTGCCACCATGCCTGGTTTTCTGCTATCTTATTTATGCCTTCTGTTTTTCTTCTCTGCCTTTTTCAGGAATTAAGTTTTAAAATTTTATTTTCTTCCCTCTTTTGTTTTGATATTATGCATTGTATTTCCATTAGTTGTATAGTTGTGAGGTAACTCAGAACAATAGTGCAAATGCAGACTGAGTGCTGGGATTAAAGGTGTGTGCCACTATGCCCTGCTTGCCTACTCCATTTTTACCAGCTGATTTGTTTGTCATTTTTTCTTATGTCTCAGATCTTCATTTGGGAAATTATTTTTCCCAAAAAACATACAGTAGCAAATTTTCAGATTTTTTAAATCTGGAACTATTTTATTTTTATCTCACTCTTAAAAGATAATTCATGTTGGTATATAATTCTCAGTTCACAGTTACTTTGTTTTTCTACTTTATAG
Source organism: Dasyprocta punctata (assembly GCA_004363535.1). NCBI lineage: Eukaryota > Metazoa > Chordata > Mammalia > Rodentia > Dasyproctidae > Dasyprocta > Dasyprocta punctata. The sequence continues at coordinate 21,187 of RJWM01019932.1, read as the reverse complement.
GTATAGCTCACTGTCTTCTGTTGATAAGTCTTTTGTCTATCCAACTGTTTTTCATGTTTTCATTAATCCTTTTGTTTCTTTTTTTCTTTTGTTTCTTTTTCTTTCTTTCTTTCATTGCTTTTGAAATTTTATAGGGTTGACCATCTGGTGTTCTACACTTTTGCTATGATAATCTAGCAGCATATGTTTTTATTGTTGTCCTCAGAGCTTGTTATAATTCATCAACATGGAAAATTAATCTTTATTTTTTTTTGTTTTAAAGATACTAAAATCCAACAGAACAAAGTCAATCAAAACAGAGCAGTAGAACTGGTACAGAACTTCAAAGAAAGACACTGGGAAAACAATAGCTACCATAGTATATCCTGTTACCCTCAGAACAGCTAACCATTCCATCAGGTATAGTAAAATCAAACCAAAAACAAAACACAATAAGACCAATAAAAACAGAGTATGAAATAAAGCAAAAAAACAAAAAAAAAATTAACCAGAATAAAGCAAAACAATGAGAACAACATTGGGCCTCAAAGACAAGACAGAGGAGAATCCCCCATATTTGCTACATTGCATACTATCATCTTCCCAAGAGATGCTCATACTGCCGGCTCCAGGCCTACAAAATCAACTGAAAAATACAAGCATTTAGTTGCTTTATGTACCATAGTTGCTTTCAACCTAGCCAGTCCTCTGAACCAGCAGGTTGCTTACAGTGGGAGGTGGGGGAGTCCTTAATACTTAGCCTGCGTGCTGGTAGGCCTACTAGAGGCACATCTCTTTCTCCTCCTGGAGTCCACGCTGGTCACGCACACTCACCAGGAAGGCAGGCTAGGTTGTCTTCCAACACAGAAATTTAGATTCTCAACAATTATCGAAAATTCTTCACCATTTTTTATGGACATGTTATCATTCCTCCATCCTTTTTTTCTGGATATTCATTTAAATATATATGTAATTGTTTTGCTATCTCATATCTTCTTGTATCTTTGGTCTGTAGTCTCTGAGTGCCAAATTCTGTGCAGTTTCTTTTTTCAGGTTTTTCTTCCAGTTCATTGCTTCTAACTTTAGACCCATCTAATTTCTCTAACTCAGTCATTATATTTACAATTTCAACAATTATATTTTCCATTTCTAAAAGTGTTATTTGGACTCTTTTCAAATCTCTGATTATTTTATGTACCTTTTAATGAATTTTTTGTGCTCCTTGCTCATGTTTGTATTTTGTTCAACAAATTAACTAGTTATTCTAATTTCCTTTGAAAAGACTGGATGACTATAGAAAATAATTGGAAAGATTTTTTCATTGTATCTCTTTGATTCTTTTTCATATTTATTGAATAAGTTAATAGAACTAAATTTTAAAAAAATTTAAAATAGACCAATTTAGCAATTTGAATTTGAAACATCCAAATATCTGAAATCCAGGATGGTGCATTTCTGCTGATTTTTTTTCTCTTGATTCTAGTTATAGTGTCTTCTTTCTACAATGTTTTCTAATTTTATATTGGCTTCCACCTAGATAAACTTTTGCAAAAATCCTGATGAATCTGATTTGAGGATCAAATTCCTCCAGAGTTTCCATTGTCCTCTATGGAGCACTGAGGTGTTAATGAGCCCAGGACCACATTAAATTAAACCCCTTGGAATTCATAGCTGCTATGGTTTCATTGTTTTATCCCTGCCAAAATTCATGTTGAAAGTTAACCCTTAATGCAGCAGTAGTAGGAGGCAGGGCCTTTCTTTAGGAGGTGATTAAACTGGGAGTGTTTTCCCCCCATGAATGGATTAGCATGGGCTGAGAGTATAGTTTAGTGGTAGAGGATGTGCTTATGTGCAAGGCCCTGGGTTCAATCTCCAGAATCTAAATAAATAAATAAATGCCTTATAAAGGGGCTTGAGCGACTAAGTGCATCTCTTTCAGTCGTTTGACCATGTAAGAACAGCATTCATCCCCTCTGGAGGACACAGAACAGCCCTCGCTAGACACTGAACCTACTGGCGCCTTGCCTTTGGACTTCCTGGCCACCAGAACAGTGAAAAGGAAATTTCTCTTATTTATAAATTACCCAGTGTTTATTTTTTAGAGAAGTATGAATGGATTAAGACAGCAGGTAATAAAAATTTGAATTCTCACCACATGAGCATAGGCTTAGAGTTATACAATTTCTGGAGACAGACTTTTCCCTACTTAGAGGGAAAACTGAGAAAGACATTTTTCCCCCTTGCTGTAAGAAGACTGCTTTTCTGGCCTACTATTTCACTAGGCTGTCACTCTTAGACAGTCCTGACTTCCTGTGAAATTGCAGTTTCAGCACCCTTCTCCTTACATGGGTTCAGAGCCCTGTGCTCTGTATCTGTGTGTAATTAAAAACCAGAGTTCGTCATTCTTAACAGAGGAAACAACACGTGACTTTTTGCTTTGCCTGTCACTTTGGTTTCTATTTTCTGTTTCTTTTTGGATCCTGGCGATTTATTTTATTTTCTTGGTAGCTTGTATTTTACCCATGATTTCTCGATGCATTGTTACAGAAAGGCTTATTGAACTATCCAATCTTTCATATTTATCCGAAGTAGAAAATTAAAGTTCATTTAATCTTCACAACAACCCCCAAATTAAGTGTTATCATTCCTATTTTATTGCTGTGGGAATTGAAGCTCAGGCAATATAAGAGTTGTGTAGTTCTATCAAGTAACAGAGGCTGAATTTTGACCCAGTACTATCTGGCACCAAAGTTCATGGGTTTTTAAACAGTAAGCTATATAGCCTTTTGCCATACTCTGATTTTTTTTTTTTTCCAGTACTGGGGATTGAACTCATGATCTCACACTTGCCAGGCAGGCGCTTACACTGCTGAGCTAAATCCCCAGCCCTTATACTCTGATTTTCTGTATATTTTTCTTCTTTAGATGTTAATTTAACCCTTCTCAAGAAAAAAATTATGTTTAAAGGTAAAGTAAGTTGAAAGATATCTTAGTTATGAAATTAATTTATTTAACCTGATAAGTTCTGCTATCAAAGCCCCACAGCTAGGCCAAGGTCATTCGTTGTATCTGTCAAGTAATATATGGTATGAACTGAACATTTTCCTGTGCATAAATGATGAATAGCACCTGTACCACAGTATTATCATACCTTTCCCTTTGCTTGACTTTGTTGTACTTACTTTTTCCCTATGATCCCATCATTTCTCCACTACTCTTCCCCAAGGCTTCCACTATCTTTAAATAGTAGTAATAAATCTGATTGGGTCCCTCTTACTCTTTTGGCAAAAAAGTCTTCCTGGACACAGTAGATATAGACCTTATTTGTCCAGGATGTTGATTAGAAAAGCTTGCTGGAGGACATGTAAACTTTAATGAAGTCTGAATGGATTACATCTATCACTTCCCTGGGATCAGCATGACATGGCACTCATAACACAAAACAGAATCAGCCTGGCACACTGGCTCAACATGGGATCATAATGTTAGAGACACACTAATTTTTGCTTGTTTAAGTTCTGGAAAATGCATTGGCTCATAATTTGTTCTAGTATTTTCCCAAGTATTTAGGTATTTGTAATTATCCTCTTAATGTTTTTTCATTTTAACACACACACACACACACACAATTTGCCTTCTCCCAATCTATAGAGCTCCTGTCAGCTCTCAAAAATAAGAGGACTAACACTAGGCGTGATGGGGGTAATCCCAGCACTCTGGGAGGTTGAGGCAGGAGGACCACAAGTTTGAGCCCAGCCTGGACAATTTAGACTTAGTGAGCTCTTGTCTCAAAATTTAAAAAGTTAAAAAAGGACGGAGGATGTAGCTCAGTGAGAAGGTCCTGGGTTCCATCTCCAGTACTGAAATAAAATAAAATAAAATAGTATCTGTGGTCTCTAATGAAATTTGCCCAAACCTTACTTTTCTCAAGATGTATATTATCAAATTTGCTAATTTTATTTTGTGCTGGATCGTCACTATAAATTAGCCTATTTCTACGGGATATGTGTAAAAAACTAATAATGGACTCATCTAGGAATTTGGCCAAGTAAATTTTCTTCAGAAAGCACTCATTCATTTATGTATGCATGCTTGAAAGCTTGCATTCACTCATTTTACTAATATTTGTTGAGTGCCTACTGTATGTCAGGTTCTGTTTCAGTTGCTGGGGAGACAGACCTTTTAGACAAGGTCTCTGCTCTGATGCAGGAAATGATCTAATAAAGTGATAGTTAGATAAACAGTTTTAGATGGTTAAAATGTTATCAAGTATTTAAAACAGGTGATAAATACACAGTGACTGAGTTGGGGTGGGCTGCTATTTTAGATAGAATTTTTTGGAGAAGTTAGCTAAAAAGACTACAGAATTGGCACCATTACTCTTTTGTATTCTGTCCAATCTCACAGAGTGCTTTTCCTCAGTCTTTATCATGATTTCTTTTTATCTTTCCAATTTGCCAATAATGGAGAGCTTATCCCTGAACTTCTTTTTATTGGTTTTTTGTTTTGTTTTGTCTGTACTGGGGATCAAACTCACAACTTCACACCTGCCAAGCAGGTGCTTAAACCACTGAGCCAAACTCCCGGCCCTCCTGAACTTCTTTTTGATGTGTTCTTTATTTTTATTTATTTAATCACAGTACTATGATTTGAACCCAGGGCCTCACTGGCAAGTACTATACCATGAAGCCACAGCTCTGTACTGATCTGTACTTTATTTTTATTTTTATTTCTTTATTTTTTCTTGAGGCACCGGAGATCAAACTCACAACCTTGCACCTGCCAGACAGGCACTGAAGCCACCGAGCCAAACTGCTAGCCCTGGTTTTTTGAGGCAGGGTCGCACTATGTAGCCCAGGCTGGCTTTGCCCTTGCGTTGTAGCCTAAGCTGGCCTCAAACTCACAACGCTTCTCCTCCCTCAGCCTCCCGAGTGCTGGGATTAAAGGCGTGCGCCACCACACCCGGCTTGATCTGTACTTTAAATGAGTGAAACAGATATAGAACACTAACATTTGTCTAACGAATGGATAAGGTAGAACACACACACACACACACACATTGTCAAGAACTGTGAAGGGTCTGAAGAAGACACAAAGTCCTTGAATTAGAGGCAAAGGAAGAGAATTCCTCCCAAGAATAGCAGTAATTAGAATATCAGCATTTGAGCCAATTCTCCAAGCCCCAGTTCCTAAAGGGTGACATGAAGAAGATCAGGTACACTTGCACATGCAGTGAGTTGCACTGCAGGAAAGGAATCCGAAGCTTAGGCAGTCTGAGTCTCTTATAATGGAGAGGAAACATGTCTGTCTCATGCTCCAAAGGGAGACACTATCTATTCTATTTGCAGGAGGTGCAGAAATGTGAGAACCACAGACTTGTCTCTCAACATATATTTATTTATATTTTACTGGAAGGGCAAATAAAATATTTTCTAAAGTTACCTATATAGAAAGAGAGGAAACAGAAGGCTGAGAGTGGATACTAGACTTCTCTGATTTTATCTCGTTTTACATATTTGATTTCAAAATCACCTATTCTAGCTAATTAGAAAACAAAATTAAATTTATAAAAGCAGACCCTAAAAACCAAAACATGCATGAATTGACTATCAAATTGGTAAACTAATCCCTTAGAGTGTAATTATTTTCAGTTACTTTTAAATACAGTAATTTGTCTATACATCCCTGGTGGGATACACTGTATAGGCAAAATGAAATCCAAAAACAACTCAAACTCCCTTCAGTAATCATGTTAGTAGCAGTGGTAGGGCTGATGAAATTAGGAACCAAAACTTTCAGTAACTCAGGGTGAATAAATAGAGATACAAGTTGAATATCAAAGAGGTTAAGTGAAACTCTATAGCCCTGAATTTGAAAAAGCATTATATGTGAACTCATGATGCATTTTATCTTTGTAGAGAAAAAAATCTGTTTCCAAGCTCTGATGTTGAAAGGCCATAAAACAATGGCCATTCCAGTAGTGAAGGATGCCAAGATTATAGTATTCAAATATTTTTCCATGCTGGGCATGGTGGCTCATGCCTGTAATTCTAGAACTCAGGAGGCTGAGGCAGGAGGATCGTTGCAAGTTCAAAACCAGCCTGGGCTATAAAGTGAGCTCAAGGCAAGCCTGAACTGCACAGTGAGACCCTGTCTCAAAAAAACCACACACACACACACACAAAATCAAATACTTTCCCACACTAAAAAAGATCAGGATTGGAATAGATGATTCCAAGTTTGGGGTAGAATATGTACATGATAAGCTAGAAATATTTTGTTATACTAGGAGATAAGGATATCGTCAAGGAGTGCTGGGAAAGTGTCAAAAGAACTCAGGTGCCAACTTATAGGAACTTTCACTAGACAGAGATTTGAGCATTAGTAGGGATTACAATCACATAGGATGGAAACATTAAAAACTTTGTGGAAAGTACTCTACCACTCAGCTACATCCCCAGCCCATATTGTGTGTATTTAAATTCATGAGTTCATAACAAGAGATATTTAGAAAAATTATTAGTCACCTTAAGATGATGCTAGGGAACTTAACTTATCATTTTGAAAACTGGTCAACAAAAGAGAAAGAATCATTATTTATACTTTCCCAATGCCATCTGTATGCTAAAAATACCTATATTTTCATTTCCAAAACTAACTGCTTCCCTGAACTTCCAACTTATGTATCCACCTACCTATTCAAGATCTCCATTCGAATGTCTGTGTCCAATTCAATATATCCCTTCTTGTCTCAAGTCTCCTCTCAGTTGTTTCCATGTCAAAAAAATGAGCAAGGCCACTTACTTGTTCATACCAAAAGCATTGTCTTCCCCAGTCCCTCCAGACAGGACAGTTTAACTGGAAAAAGCACGCCCTCCACCTTCATTTGTTCCAGTAAATGGATGGCCACACAAAACTCTCTGCCCTCAATGTTGAACAATCATTCCTCTTTTGAAATGTCCCCAAATGTTTCCAACCAAGGACCGCCGAATATACCTGAGGCTCAACTAGCAAGTTTCCCCACTTCCAAAACTCCCAACCACAACAGGACACTTACTACTGAAAGACAGTGTCAATATTTCCCTCTTTTTGCTCTATAAAATGTACTCTTTATCACTTTTATATCAAATGTGATGCAAATGTGACGATGGCAGGTGGATTCTCTGGTGGCGAGTATATGAATAAAGAGTTTTTGGTGATTTTCTATGGACTTACTTTTGTCTTTGACACATCTCAGAGTCTGCTTCTTAGCAAATCCCACCCATGATGATTTACTTAGTTCCTTGTGGTCTGTGTCTGCCTCACCCTTTTCTAAGAGTAGGTGCTCGGTAGTGTCTCTAGCCACTAACACAGTGCCTTATACCAGAAGCTGCTCAATAACTACCCATGAGTGAAATGCCATTTAAGCTGAGATCCAAATGACAAGGAACTAGCCAGGCAAAGATTTTGTAAAAGACATTTTAAGTGGTGAGAACAGGAAATAATGTTCTTGGCTCTTGCCTTTCTGTTTTGATCCCAGTTCTTTGCCAGTATAATTTAGTCTCCGGGACAGCTAAAAGAATTTTATTTACTTTTGTCACTGGGCATAGTGGTGCACACCTGTAATCCCAGTACTCAGGAGGCTGAGATGGGAGCATCATTGCTACTTCAGAATCACCCCAGGTTACATAGTGAGTTCAAGGCCAGTTTGAACTACATAGTAAGACCCTCACTCAAAAAAATTTTTTTTCTCAATTTTTTTCCTTCTCATTCCATGATTGCTTGATTTTTACAAATTTTCCAGGCAGGCACTTAAGCCACTGAGCTAAATCCCATCCCTATTTTTTGAGACAGGGTCTCACTATGCAGTTCAGACTGGCCTTGAACTCACTTTGTAGTCCAGGCTGGTCTTGAACTCACAACAACCCTCCTGCCTCAGCCTCCTGAGTGCTGGGATTAAAGGTGTGTGCCACCATACCTGACTGATTTTTACAAATTTAGCCAGCACTACAAACCTCTCTCCAAGGCAATCAACTGGGTTGCTTTTTTTTTTTTTATTGATGAGGCTTTATCATCTTTGAATTGATGCCCTCCCATTATTTATATTTCATCTTCTATAAAATACTTATTTGTGGAAGGATATCGTGGGACTCCAAGGAATTTAGAATTGATCAGGAATCCATTTTACATTTACCCCAGGGGAAAGGCTAGCCTCCCTTATGATCTATAGCACTGTGGGCTGAGCGGGGCTCATCAGAATTGCCTAGGGACCATTTTTCATAGACAACCACCAGATTCTTCCCTTCTACTCATACACCATCTACGTAAAACCTGTCTCTGTGTATTTTATTTTATGGTTTCTGGATTTAAATAATTTTTGTCTTTTATAAAAGCAAAGTTTGCACATGGTTAAAAATACGAAATGCTATCCCATGTCTTCTCTCACCTACTTTCACCTACTTCTCTTCATCTTTGCCCTCAGGAGCTAACACTGCTCCTGCATTCAGCTGTCCTGCGTTTCCATAGGCCATTCATTAACTCATTAACTCTGAAGTTTATCTCTGTATCTTTGAATAATCTGCTGATACCAGTATTTTTTTTTTTTTTTTTGGTGGCACCAGGGATTGAACTCACAGCCTCGCGCCTGCCAGACAGGCGCTTAAGTCACTGAGCCAAATTCCCAACCCTAGTTTTTTTGAGGCAGGGTCGCACTATGTAGCTAAGGACAGCCTTGCGCTTGCATTGTAGTCCAAGCTGGCCTTGAACACACAACGCTCCTCCTACCTCAGCCTCCCGAGTGCTGGGATTAAAGGCGTGCGCCACCACGCCCGGCTTGATACCACTATTTCTTTATCTATCATTTTTAGATACTATCTGTTGACTTACTGATATGACAGTTGAGAATTTTGCTCAGTTATGCAACCCCTTCTCTATCACTTCTTCCTCTCTAAACATAGTCAGAGCATAATTTTGGTTCAGCCTTTGATTTTCTTTGTATTTCTTTCCTTTGCATGTTCTAAGTTTTCCCTAAATATCTGATGATCCTTTCTTGTCATATTTAAGAATGGGTCACTAGAAAAATGTGATAAGGACATTTGATAGGTCTTGCTGACTGACTGAATTTCATTCACCTTAGAGTAAATAGATTATTGTCCTAGAAATTCCTGCTATAATTTGGATCTTAAATATCTCCCCAAAAGTTCATGTGTTAAAGACTTAATGCCCAGAGCAGCGGTGTTTAGAGGAGGGGCCTTTGGGTAGTGATTGGATCACGAAGGATCTGACCTTGGGAAAGGATTTATCCAATTATGAATTTGTAGTTTGGTGAGTTGTGAGGAACAGACTTTGTTATAAAAGCAATTTCCCCTCTACTTGCTGGCTGCCATGAGGTAAGCAACCTCCTCCATCCCACACTCCCACTGCCATGATGTTCTACTTCATCACAGGCCCAAAAGTGAATGAACCAACCATTGACTAAAACTTCTGAAACCATGAACCAAAATAAATCTCTCTTCCTTTTAAATTGTCTTTCTCAGGAATTTTGCCATAGCAACAGAAAGCTGTCTGGCACAAACCTTGAATGCTAGAAGTCTACATATTTGCCCTCAGGAGCTAATGCTGCTCCTGCGTTCAGCTCTCCTGCGTCTCTTTTTTTTTTTTTTTTTTTTTTTTTTTTTGCGGCACCGGGGATTGAACTCACAACCTACCACCTGCCAGACAGGCGCCTGAGCCACTGAGCCAAACTCCCAGCTCTCCTGCGTCTCTATAGACCATTCACTAAGTTTATTCAGAAAGCAACTTGCCAATTTTTAATATTTTAGTTCACTAGCCAGGCGTGGTGGCACATGCCTTTAATCCCAGCACTCGGGAGGCTGAGGTAGGAGGAGCGTTGTGAGTTTGAAGCCCGCTTGGGCTACAATATGAGCGCAAGGCCGACCTGAGCTACATAGTGCGACCCTGCCTCAAAAAACTAGGGCTGGGTGTTTGGCTCAGTGGCTTAAGTGCCTGTCTAGCAGGTGTGAGGCTGTGAGTTCGATCCCCAGTGCCACAGGAAAAAAAAAAAATTTCAGTTCACTACTTTTATTGCATTATTGTGATTGTTGCTAAAATGCTAGATGCCTAGCTGATGGACACTTTATGTGAAAGGATGAAAAAGGGATGAGGAAGCACTGCTTCCTCTGAGGCAACCTGGTAATTCCCTTATTTTCATTACTGCCCAACCAGGTGTTTCCCGCGATGTGTACCATCCTTGACTACACCTATTCTAGGCCACCAGGCTCTCTTCCCCCCTAGTCATCAGCCTTCCCCTGGCTTTGCCTTCCCTGGAGCTTAATAGAACCCCTCATACACAGATAGCTCCCCACTGCCACTATGCATTCTTGTCGGTGGTCTTTGTTAATGGCTGATACATGCTTTCCTATTACCATTTTAATGCAGATATCATTTGAGTGTGTCCCTCACGGCTTCGTTTCTTGACATTTAATCCCCATTGTGAGGTATTAAAGTGGTAGAAACTCAATCTAGCTCTGATGTTTAGAGGTGGGGCCTTTGGAAGGTGATTAAAGTTAGATAAAGTCATCAAGATGGAGCCTTACTGAATGAATCCTGGTAGCTTTATTTTTTTTCCCTATGGTGAAACAAAATATATGATGATTTTATTTATAATGCAGGTAAAAATGTCTCCATTTTATTTATCTAATTTCTAAGGTAGTATTATTTTTCAATTTTCTCTTTATTAGAATGGACAGAATGTTTCAAATAAATAAAAAATTAAGTGAAGATGTGTTCTCTTGTGCAGATTTGCTTTCGACTAAAGCTAAATGAGGAAATTTCCAAGCCCAATAATATCATTTTACAGAAAAATGCATTAAAACCCTCAGTTATTTTGTGCTTTTTCTATTTAATGTTTTTTTATTTATTTTATTTTATTTATTTATTTATTTTTTTTTTGTGGCACTGGGGATCAAACTCACAACCTCACACCTGCCAGGGAAGGCGCTTAAGCCACTGAGCCAAACTCCCAGCCCTGGTTTTTTTGAGGCAGGGTTGCACTGTGTAGCTCAGGCTGGCCTTGTGCTCGCGTTGTAGCTCAAGCTGGCCTCGAACTCACAACGCTCCTCCTACCTCAGCCTCCCGAGTGCTGGGATTAAAGGTGTGCGCCCCCACACCCAGCTCATGTTTTCTTTATTTTATTTTATTTTATTTTTTATTTATTATTTTTTTTTGCAGCACCGGGGATTGAACTCACAACCTCGCGCCTGCCAGGGCAGGCACTTAAGGCACTGAGCCTAACTCCCGGCCCTGGATTTTTTGAGGCAGGGTCGCACTATGTAGCTCAGGCCGGCCTTGTGCTCGCGTCGTAGCCCAAGCCGGCCTCGAACTCACAACGCTCCGCCTACCTCAGCCTCCCGAGTGCTGGGATTAAAGGCGTGCGCCACCACGCCCGGTGTTTTCTTTATTTTAAAGAGAAAAAAATAAAACAAAATTTCAAAACAAAATAATTAGAGTGTAACAGTGGTTAATACATTGCATATTGTTATCTTTAAATTAGTTACTTAGAGTACAAGATATCAGCATTTAATTATCCAAGCAATATTAGCACAAACTTTACCTTTCAATGAACTAAGAGAAATTAGTGGTGTTACTATTATATATATATATATATATATATATATAAAATTTCTTTCCACTTTTTACACTAGAAAGACAATACAATGTTTACACATGTGAGTCTGATTTATTTCACTTACGAGTATGGTCTCTAGCTGCATCCCTGGTGGCTTTATAAGAAGAGAGAGAAAAGCCAGGCGTGATGGTGCACGCCTTTAATCCCAGCACTCAGGAGGCTGAGGCAGGATAATTGTTTGCAAGTTGGAGACCAGTCTGGGCTACAAAGTGAGCCCAAGGCCATCCTGAACTGCATAGTGGGACCCTGTCTCAAAAAAACAAAAAAAAAGCAACAAAAAAAAAAAAAAAAAAAAAAAAAAAAAAAAAAAAAAAAAAAAAAAAAAAAAAAAAAAAAAAAAAAAAAAAAAAAAAAAAAAGAAGAAGAAGAAGAAGAAGAGAGAGACCAAAAGACACACATACACACACACATGCACAATCCCTGTCCACCACCATGTGATGCGTCGAGCCGCCTCAAGCCTCGGCCAGGAAGAACACCATCACTGGATGTGACCTCTGTGCTTTCCACCTCCAGGACTGTGAGCCAAAATAAACCTTTTTTCTTTATAAAGAAATACAACTGGCTTTTAAACACCTGGAAGATGTTCAACATCTATTACCATAAGAGAAATAAATAAAACAACACTGCAAAACTCTCTTAGCCTGTCAGATTCATAAACTCCAAAAATTTGATAATCGAATAATTGGCAAAAAATGTGGGAGAACAGGCTTTCTCAAGCATTAGTTGTTTGGAACTGTAAATTAGTAAGAAATTGAGAGAGCAAGTGACAGTGCATGCCAAAACTGTAAACTACCCCAACAATTCCACTTCTAGGAATTTATCAGACATATATGCTTACACATGCACAAAATGGCATATGCAACACTGTTTGTAACAGCAAAAATTGTGAACAACCTAAATATCCCTCACCAGCAAACACATTAAAAGAATTATGCTGCATGCATACTATGAAATACTACACAGTCATCAAAATGAACGAGGTAGCTGTTGGGATATTAATATGGAGTGATCTACAAGTCATACTGTTAAGAAAAAAGGTACAGAACACTGTCACTTAATACACTACCATTTGTGGAAATGTATTTGCTTACATATTTAAAAAAATCTCTGCATAAAAACTGATATAATTTGTTGCTTCTGAGGAGACAAATTAGGTGGCTGGGTAGAAGGCAGAATGAATTTACTGTATTTCTTTTGTTAACTTTTGAATTTTGAATCATGTCAAAGTATTACTTACCCCCTCAGTAGAGTTTAATAAAATAAATATACCTTTAACCTGTAGATTCCTCTCCATCCCACTGCTGTTTCTGTCTTCCTAATGACTGAGTGACTTGAATAGTTCCTTGTAGAAAGAATTTCCCATTTTTTAGTTTCCTATCTCCCCACCATGTTCTTTCCCATTGCTGCACTCAACAATAAGTGCTAGGATGATAATGAACAACCTCTAATCATTTTGTGTCACTCAGTCACTCATTCATTCGTTACTGGTTAGCTGTTTCCCTGCCCCAAGAGAGCAAGAAATTCTTTATGATCAATTCATCACTGTAAACACAACACTTGGGCAAGTGTCTGGCACATCATTTGTCAAATGATTGAAAGTTTATGAAGAACGAGATTGTCTCACACTGATATTCTTCACAGGAAAGTGGAGCAGGACAGACATTACTGCCTTCATTTTCCAGACTAGGAAATTAAGGCTGAGGTCTCATAGTTGGTAAAGTGGTAAAACTGATATTTCTGCTCTTGATCTAGGGCTCTTTCTTCTGCACCAGTGGTTCTATACATACCAGACTTTTAGGGTCATTCTTCCACTCCATCTCAAGGTACTCAGGGTGAATTTCCAGAATATCAGCCACAAATGCAGGCATTTTACCAGGGAATCCTTAGGTGGGTCTTAGTAAGTCTGTCACCTTTTTACATTGCACCGATCTTTTTTATTCTGGAAATGGAACCCATGCTAGACAACCGCTCTACTACTGACCTACACCCTAGCCCTACTGTCTTAGTTACTTTTCTCATTGCTGAGACAAAACACCCATCACCCAAAGTTAAGGAATGAAAGGTTTATTTTGGCTCACAGTGTGTAGAGGTTTCAGTGCATAATCGACTGGCTCCAAGACAGGGTGGCACTGCAGAGGGGCATCACAGAGGAGAAACAGTTTATGGTGGGCAAATGGTAGCAAAGCAACAAGGGTCAACCACAGCTCTTTCTATCCTTTATACTTTTCTATCCTTTATACCCAGGCTACTTGAGGTGGGTAGCACTCATACCCTTAACCCTAGTGCCCTTGAGCCTAGCCTAGCATTGCACCATGAGTGAATCCCAGCGTCACACTCTAGATTCAACCACCTCTGAAGAAGCCCACCTATGACTGCATGAGGCTTTGGGGGAACATCTAGATACAAACCACAACACCTAGATGGAGAATTTTGGGTGCAGGATCATTTGTATGGGGATGCCTCCAAGGTTTTCATTAGATTATTCTCAAAGGAGTCTGTGGGTATAGCTTCACCAAATTAGTTCACATGTCCCAAACTCATTCACTATGGCTTCAGAAGGTGCTTATCCTGGAGGAAAGTAGAATTCTTTCAAGAAACTGACGCTCTGGCTTTAGAATCACCAGTAGAAGCCATCATGGAAACACAGTGGTACTGACAGAAAAACAGAATCTCAGCATCTCACCTGCCCTACTACCTCAATATACCTCCGCTCTTACTCCTAGATGTCCTCAAGAGAGGCAAGGAACCATACACCTCTGTTTCTTACCCTCTGAAGCCACTAAGCATAAAAAGAATCTGAAAAGCAGTTTACATCTTTGTTCCACATGGTAACTTTGTCTACTAGGAAGTTCACTATAGGCTCTGCAGGCCTGCCTTCAAAATCCTGTGACAAGCTAGGTGCAGTGGGGTGCATCCGTATAATCTCAGCTATTTGTGAGGCTGATGCAAGAGATTTGCAAGTTCAAGGCCAGCCTAGGCAACTTGGTGAGACTCTATCTCAAAATAAAGGGTTTTAGATGTAGCTCTGTGGTTAGAAGGAGGAGTGAGAAGGCAGTCTTTACCCTTAAAAAGATCTGCAGGACGACACTTTTTGTTTTGTCCCCCATCCCCTTTCTCTTGACTAAAGCACCCTTGGGGTGGGATACCATGTGCTGTTCTAGAAAGAAAACTGTCTTTAGAGACAGACCCAGATAGAGCACTCATTTTTTATATAGCTATGGGCAAGTCATATGCTCTGCTTGAGGCCCAGTTTTCTCATCCATAAAACAGGAATGACGCTCAACTTTCAGGGTAATGCCAAGCCCTTAAGCACTTAGTAATGGTAGTGATTATCATAACTGAGTGTCATTTCCAGCCCAGGCTATCAGCCAGATTTCTCTTCTGTGGAGCAACCTGCAACTATAGCTGCAAACAGAGCAAAGAAACAGATGTAGGAATGTGGAAATGGAATCATTCTCTTTTCCATAAATCTTCTTTCATTCAGTACATATTTTAAATTCATCTATGTCTTAGGTGTACCAGTAGTGGATAAATCCCATTATAAAAATATTATATAAATTATATATTCCATTATATAAATTATATATTCCATCACAATGTATTCAGTCCTTCTGTTGGTGAACATCTATGCTGTTTCCAGTTCTTGCCTATCATAAATACTGCTGCTGAGAATATTCTAGAAGAAGTTTTTGTCGAGTCTACAGTCCTCTACTCTATCAGCTGAGCTGTCTTCATAGGTGTGTATGCTTTCATTTCTCCCAGATATATTAGAATTGCCAACTGGAGTATGGGCCATAAGAACAGTACACATTTAATTTTTAAGGATTTGCCAAATCTTTTTTGGAAGTAAGAAGCACAATTTCGTGTTCTTATGTCAACTACAAATGACAATCCAGTTGCTCCATGGACTGAACATCCAGAGGCAGGTGTTATTCTAATCTATCACATAGAGAACTCCTCCATGTCAACTTCCTCACTTGATTTTGCTTGAATATATGTGTGTGATACTGGGGACTGACCTCAAAGCCTTTGCACTGAGCTATAATCCCAGACCCTTCTTAATTTTATTTTTGAGACAGAGTTTCAATAAATTGCTAAGTCACCCAGTCTGGGATCAAATTTACAATCCCCTTGCCTCAGCCTCCGAGAGTGCTGGGATTACAGGTGTGTACCACCACATCCAGCTCTCATTAGGTTTTTAAGGCCTCACATGGCTGTCTGTGAATGCTTCTTCAATTTCATGTAGGCTCTAAAAGCAAGTAACCTCCAATGGGAGAATAACAAAATGAATTCATTTAGATTTGTTGAAAATAAACCGAAAAGGAACGGAAATATATGTCAAATTGCGGTAAGATAGGAGAAATAAAGATAGATAGAAAAAAGACAAGGAAAACCATAATTTAAAAACTGTACCATTAAGAAAACTGTAACTTCAGAACACAACCAAGATTACTCAAGGTTATCCATATTTGTGCTCCATGTCTCTACTTCCTTGGTTCATTTGTGCCGTCAGCTTGTTTATGCTATTAACCCAAACAAGGGAGGGTTTGTAACAGGAACCTAAAGTCTGGACCGACAGATGTCCAATAAGGAACTAAAAGCAGAACAAAGTTTGACCTTCATTTTGTAACTTTTATTACCTTTAAACTTTGGATATGTTAATTATATAGGAACGGTTGATAATATTAGCCCTAAATTTACCTAGCCTATCTCATCCTCTTTCAAGACTGATGATATCAAAATAAGAGCAGCTGATGTAGTTTTCAGGATTTATGGGGCCATCCAATTATCAGCTTTTAAAAGTCCAGTTCCAGATCCCCCTGGGGCAATGGCTAAAAGTACCCTGCTGTCTTAGTTACTTTTCTTGTTGCTGAGACAAAATACCTAACACCCAAAGTTAAAAGAGGGAAGGTTTGTTTCAGTTCGCAGTTTGTAGAGGTTTCAGTCCATAGGTGGCTGGCTCCAAGTCAGGGTGGTACAGCAGAGGGGCAGTACAGAGGAGAAATGGTCCATTGCAAGCAGGCAGGAGACAGCAAAGCAGCAAGCAGCAGCAGAAGCACCAGCATCAGCACCAGCACCAGCCCCTGCACCAGCCCGCTTCTCCCTTTTATTTTTTCCAGGCTACCTACTTTTTTGGGTGGTGCCACCCACACCCAGGGTGGACCTTCCCATTACCCACACTCAGAACTATGGTAAACCAATCAGTGGAGTAATTTAATAATCACATACCCTTAATCCTAGTATCACACCCTCAATTCCAGCTTTATACTCTCTAAATCCAGCCACCTCTGTAAAGTCCCACCTATGACCACATGAGGCTTTAGGGAGACATCTAGATACAAATCATAACACCAGTCATTGTTTTAAACCTGTAATCTGGGTTCCAGGAAGACCAGAAACTCACAGACCACACCATGATGAAATCACCTTTCCAAGCAGGGACAGTCATTTCATGGGAACCAAATTACCCCTCAGGTCATAAGGATTTATCCAAAGCTATAGACACCAGAACAGCAACAATGATCAACCAGACTCCAATCCATCCTATAAAACCAATCTCTTCCTTGTGAGTGTGTCGTTTTGAACTTCACCAGGGTAAGTACCTTCCAGTTAGCCACTTCCAGTATCCAGTAGTCTTTTCCTATTCTTTCGTACTATCTTACTCTGCCTAATAAACCCATCTATGACACACAGTGATGTGTCCTGAAATTCGTGTGTGTGTGTGTGTGTGTGTGTGTGAGAGTGTGTGTGTGTGTGTGTGTGTGATAGCAGTGAGCCTACTACCCACTGTGTAAGGGTGAAGGAGCAAGTTGAGGTCCCCATCTTCTCTTTAGGGAATCAGTCGTAAAAATCAACAAGTCTTTAGTTCCCAGATTTAAAATAGAATGATTCATTTCAAATATTCAAGTGTTATTTGTTCACAAAGCTCAAGGTATACTAGGCATCTCATCTAGTAACTAAAATTCATTTCTTCCTTTCTTTCCTATGTATGTGTGCATGTGTTACTGGGGATTGAACCCAGAGCCTTTGCACTAAGCTATATTCCCAGTCCTTTTTTATTTTTTATTTTGGGGCAGAGTCTGGATAAATGGCTAAATTGAATGGACTGGGTGAAGTCTCATTTTGGGATGCCCTTTTCAGTAACTCTAGCACTTGGGAGGTTGAGGCAAGAGAACTACAAGTTTGAGGCTAGTCTGAGCTACATAGCAAGTTCAAAGCCAGCCCTGACTACACAGTGAGTCTGTCTGAAAAATAAAGAAAAGAAAGAAAAAGAAAAGAAAAGAAGCACACATACACACACAATGACATTTTCAGGTTTACTAAATCTAATGCAGAGGAGAAATAGGAATTGCTTTTGCCAACAAGCTTAATTTTAGAAAGATTCTCTGAGCCTCACAGAAGTTGGGAGGATGAAGAAGCACTCTAATTTACTCAGCCAAGCAGATCTCAAATTCTGATATGTGTAAGAAATAGCTACGATTGGCAAATTGGTTAGAGATTCTGTAGGTGTGGGTCCAGGAATTTTCATGTTTAGTATTAAAGTCTCCATTCAATTCTCATGTGATTTGTCTGAAGATTTTAGACCAATATTTGGGAAAAACTAATTTATTCTAACAACCTTACCCATTGAAAGACCGATTTACAACCAGGACAGTTATGAATCATAACAAGAGAAGAAAGTAGATTTCCTCTATTTCATAATTCTTGGAATTTCTGAAGCCCAACTGCCTTGGGAGAGGAGAAAACAAACTTGTGGTGTATTTAAAAATGTATTTGCAAAGCTTCTCTCATCGTACGCATTCTTATTCTCAAGTTATTAAAACTTGCTATCTTTTGAATATCATACAAGGAAGTATATGCGTGAATCTGGTGCTGAGGGCACAGTGGGAAAGAAGGGGTTGGGGTTTCATGGAAGCCTTCAAAAATCTAACCCTGCCTCAAAACTGGTGCTGCCCGTGCACTCCCACAGTACTGTGCTGTGTCAAGTTCTCCATCTCAACAGCAAATTGTATTTTAAACTCTTTTCTAGAAAATTCGATGATTTTGAACGTGATATAAGAGAATGGGAAGTCAGGTATCTATGATAAGTTTTTCCTATAACACATCCTCTCATCCTCTGAATGCTTCCCTTTGGTATGAGGTTTCAACTAAGCAACATGGCAGGCAATGGCCCTGCGTGTACCATTTTTCACTTGCATGTTCAACTTAATGATTTGGAGTATTAAAAATTATGATTGTTTATCAGTTCATAATAAAAACTCTTTTAGTCTTTGAGCAGTATTTCTGTATGAAGAGTTGAAGCATAACTGCTTTTTAATAGGGCCCAGTCACCATATACGACTTAAAACATTTATCAGAAAGAGGTGCACAAATAACAGCACGTATATGTGATATGCTATTGCTTCTTTGTGAAAATTTGGAAGATACATGCTCGATTGTACCAGTAGCTGGTAGTCCCTGGGTGATGTATCCAGTGATATCTGCAGTCACCACACAGCTGCTCTATTGTTCACAATGAAGTTGGCTCCATTTGCTTGTTTTATTCTGCTGCCAGAGCATAAATGCACTACGTGATTATGCAGGTATCCTTCAAATGAAAGAATACCTGCATTCCAACGAAGTGTGCTGTAAGGTAAATTCAGGTTAAATGAATCTAACCCATTGATTTCTATTGTAAAATCAGAAATTCATACTGCAAGGATAGGAAAAATTGGTCCTTGGTTGTAATACATTTGTACTTAATAATGCAGCAGTGCCTGTAATGAGACACATTCAAAGGGAAAACAATAACTCTCTGATAAAATATTAACAATAATGCATTTGTACTGACTACAAGTCACATTATTTCAAAACCACTGTGAGTAGAACTATAAAACAGTGCCAAATTCTAGAAGCCTGATTGTCTGCTTCACATGTGGTTTCCAAGGGGCAATCAACTATTAAATTTCCACAGTTTACCAGTTTTAAACTGCAAAATAATTGTAACTTTATGTCCAACATAATCAGTTTACCTTTTATGCTCCATTTTGGGATGGGAAAGAAATTTTAAAATTCTGCCTTTGAAAATTCCATCTTCTGGCTGGGAAAAATAGGTGACCTACACGCACTTCACTTACTCACGCATTTGTTCACTCATTCAGCTGAATGTCTCCTGTGTCTCAGGCAATCTTCTAGTTGTTGAGGTTAAGAAAATGAAATTCAGCCAGGCATGGTGGTTTATGCCTGTAATTCCAGTACTCTGGGAAGTTGAAGCAGGAGGGTCAGAAGTTTGAGTCCACCAGCCTGAGCTACATAGTGCGACCCTGCCTCAAAAAAAGCAGGGCCGGGAGTTTGGCTCAGTGCCTTAAGCGCCTACCCTGGCAGGCGCGAGGTTGTGAGTTCAATCCCCGGTACCGTAAAAAAAAAAAAAAAAAAAAAAAAAAAGTTTGAGTCCAGTCTGGCCAATTTAGTGACTTAGTGAGTCCCTATTTCAAATTTTTAAAAAAGGGTTGGGGTATAGCTCAGTGCAAAGGCTCTGGCCAGGTTCAATCTCTAGTATAGTAAAAGAAAGAAAGAAAGAAAGAAAGAAAGAAAGAAAGAAAGAGAGAGAGAGAAATTCAAAGTTATTACTTTCAGGGAGAACACAGAAAAGCAATTACCCTAAAGGGCTCAGAGTTAAATTAAAAGGTTAGTCCAACCCATAGGAAGTGCTCTGGAAAATGTCAGATTTAAACATTTAATACAAGACCACAAACTGGTGGTTCTATGGCTGAAGCCAACCTAAAAATGAGCTTTATTTTGCTTACTTAGATTTTTTAAAAACGGTAAAATTCATGAATTGAAAGATTTCACATATACAAAAAAAATTTTTTTATGTTTCTTGAAAAAACAAATGGTCTGACTATTAGGTATGTGTTGCCATGTAACAACATTTGGCAGAATTGTGTAGTAGCTCTTCCTTTGCAGAAGGGTTTAAAGTTATCTCACAACAATGCCCACGACTCCCTTTAACTGCCCTAATATTGGGAAGGGAAATCAGTTGCCAATAACCATCACAGTTGAATTGTTGAATTTCTTGCAGTAGAGCATTATTTCACTGAAGCTGTATATGGACACAAAGTAGAAAAATAAAAGGTAGACCAAGACGGTAAGCTGCTATGAGAAAATGAGAGTGAGCATATCACTTCTATTTGGACTTCACCCTACAATGCTTGCTCCAAGGACCCGTAGGAGTTAGTCAAATGCAGAATGAGGGAATGAGGTGAGAAGAGGATAGGGAACAGCATGTGCCAAATGACAAATGTGGGGCAAAGCATGGGATATTTCAACATGGCTGGAAGGTGGAGGTGTTCATAACAGAAAAGCAAAGGATGAGTCCAAAAAGGGTTTAAGCCAGACCTCATCCAGCACAAAACTTTGTGACTGAGAAAGAAATGGGCCTCTCAGGAGCCCGCCCCACTGGGCTTGAGCGCCTCCAACCAGAAGACAACTAAGTCTGCCTTCCGGGGGCCTGCGTGACTGGTGTGGACCCCAGGAAGAGAAACATGCGCCCCGCCCCCCACC
>RJWM01019931.1:0-38049 GCA_004363535.1 Dasyprocta punctata | reverse complement strand
CTTCAAACTGTGTCAGGGCACAAATTAACACAATAGTTCCCAAGAAGCATTAACCCATTCCACAAACCCAATTTCTATGCTGCGACCTTTTCTCAGAAGACACTCTCCGTGTTTGGACCTTGTCAACAGAACACTGGTCTATCTTCTTTCATGCTTGGACCCTGTCAACAGAACATGAGTAGAAAAGGGCGCGGCAATTCCCCCTCAACCTATGCATTGATTTCCTTCTCTTTTTTGGTACATATTTGCAGCAATAATGTTTCCAGTCTTTCCGTGAAGTTGGTATGTGTTCACAACATATCTTAACTCATTTGTTCATCCTCTAGCCCTCCTCGCCCACCTACATCCCTTAATCTCTTGGTCCTTTTCCCTTTCAAGAAAGATCTATTTCCCTGCCATTTAGTCTCTATTTTGTTTTTTGCTTTTTATAGTTTGAGCTGGCTTTTCAAAAAAATGTGATTATCCGTCTTATATCCCTCTTCTTTATCTCCAACTGCAGAGTCATCTTCACTGTGATCTCCATATAGTCTGGAGAGGAAAGGCTCAATTTATTCTCTACCTGTTCTTCTCACCGAACTGTTGTGGCGCTCTGGTATGATTCTTGAATATTTGCCCACATGAGATCTAATTCTAAGACAATGAATACAAATGATAGCCATCTCTGTGTTCTTTTAGGTTATGACTTCCATGTTGAACCCCATCATATTCAGTTTAAGGAAAAAGGGCATGAAGACTGCATTCAGATGTTGAATGTAAAATTGTGCCCTTCAGAGGACAAGTGTTCTGACACTTTAAATTGTTCAGTGTACTTTGATTGACAACATAACTAAAATCCTTTGCTTTCTGTGCTTTCTTTCTGAGTCTTCTTTTATATTGACTAAACCATTCCTTCCTACAAGCACTGTACTCAGATTTCACAAGAGACACATAGTTCTTTCCTTAAGGCATCTGGCAGTTCACTAAGAAGATACTATGAACAAAAGGACAACTTTGAGAAGGAATAGTTTAAGGTATGATAAAGAAAAATGATAAAGATCAAAAGTAAATGCAATTATTGGATGATTAACACCATTTCATAAAGTTAATTCTACGGAAGTGCTACTGGATTTATTATAGGTATATATATTCCATAAGTAATAAGGGAGTAAAAAGATGTCAAAAAAGAGGCTATCAGGGCAAAATCACAGAGATAGATAAGAGAACATGTTTTTAAAAAAGAAAGGAATATATGTTAGAAAGCAAAACTTAAAAACTAGATATTCATATTTATATCAGTTAGAATTCTCCAGAAAGACAGACCCAATAAGACATAGAAAAAGACAGAGACATAGAGATATATGAAAAGGGACTGATCATGAGGCTATGGCATCTGAGCAGTCCTAAAACAGACTATTTACAAACTGGAGAGCTTGACAGATCAGTATCATGATTCAGTCCAAAAGCAAAGACTGAAGAACTAGAAAATTCCGTGGTGTAGTTCTCAGTCCAAGGCCAAATGTCCAAGACCCTGGGATGTCTTTTGTAATTCTTAGGGTCCAAAGGCCAGAGACTTGGAGCTCTGATGTATGAGTAAAGGAGAAGAGAATCATATCTGAGCTCCAAGGTGTGGGCTTTTTATTTCTGAGCTCCTCAATTTTTGTCACTTCTAAGCTCCCAGATTTCTTTCTCAGTCTATTTTTCTGTGTTTCTTCATAACTAATATGTGCAAGCATTATGCCCATACTTCACAAGATGAGTAAAACTGAGTGACTTCCTTAAGAAATTTGGGGATTCAATAGCAAGATAACACAACTATAGGAATAACAGTTTTAAAAGTTCAAGAAAAGTGGTTATTTGAGATATGACGAAGAAAAATGCTATAGAGATCACAAGAGTTTATTTGAAGATTGGAATCACTGTGAATTGACTACTGAAACAAAATTTAGTATTAGGATATATTATTTCAGCAAAGATCATTAGGTCAGAAAAGAAAAGTAAAGTAGATTATGATAGAAACAAAAGAATAGAGATAGTCTTTTGGGCATGTTAGAATGAAAGGAATATTTGACAGTAAACAAATCTTACATTTAAATTGTACATGGTATTGTTACAAGACTAACTTGTACCATATTCTTCAGAGGGTCGTATGTGTAAGATTAATCAGTTTGCACAATGAGCATATTTGC
Organism: Dasyprocta punctata; assembly: GCA_004363535.1. Taxonomy (NCBI): domain Eukaryota; kingdom Metazoa; phylum Chordata; class Mammalia; order Rodentia; family Dasyproctidae; genus Dasyprocta; species Dasyprocta punctata. The sequence continues at coordinate 35,884 of RJWM01019931.1, read as the reverse complement.
CCTGCAGGAATCACCTGAACGTATTTCTGCTTTAAGAGCTATAATCACTGTTTTGCAATTCATCAAAGGATTTGTGTGCAATATATTCTGTCAGAGCCATCATATCTCTGATATTTAATATATGAAGATACGTTTCACATTACATATTAAATTTTTTTTTCTTTTTGAGGCAGGATGTTGTTCTGTAATTCAGGCTGATCTCAAACTCACTATGTAGTCTAGGATAGGCTCGAACTCACAGCAATCTTCGTGCATCAGTCTTCAGAGTCCTGAGATTATAGGCGTGTTCCACCATTCCCAGTAATTTCTTGTTTAAAGAGAATCTTATTGATCATAGCATATGAATGTCTTGATTTAATCCTCTGTATAATTTTCTCAGATAACACATACTTATGGATCCCATTGTATGAAAATGTCCATGAGAGCTATTACTGTTATTGGTAGTATGATAATTGATTTGTTCATACTAATAATTTGTTTGAAATATGATTTACATTGAGAAATCACACAATAGGTGTCTAACAACGTATTAGGAACTGAAAAATTACAATCATAAATATGTGTGAATTCAATTCCCTTGGGAACAGTGACAGGACAATCTAAAAATTAATCAACTGTTTGATAGTGACTGTGTGACGTTGATGATGATACTATCAAAGAGAATCTTGTTGAATAATAAACTCACTGATTCAATGGACCTACAAGGGAAAAAGATAAATGAGGGAAAAGGATAAATCAGACAAGAGACAACAAGTGCAAGATGAATAAGACATGCAGAACAAGTCCTTTAGCATAGCTAGAGAAGCCTTCTTCTGTTTTGTTTTGCTTTATTTTGGAATGATCAAAAAGAAAAACAGAGTTAGGTTGCATTTAGGTCATGTGATGTGAAAGAGTTAACAACATTATCATCTAAATAAAAACAGCATTAAAAATTAGAAGCATTGGGTGTGGCAAAGTCAAGTGTCTTTTACAAAAATATTGTGATGACTACATCAGGAATGAGATTGTGTTAGAATAAACTTAGCTATGCTACATGACATATTACAGAAATAGTCTATTTATTTAACTGAAAAAGTTTACTTCTCAGATAGCTTTCTAAGACAGCTATCCTGTACATGTTAACCCAGGGATCAGGAAACTTCCATCTTGCGGTTCTTGTTCTGACATCTCAATGTGCAGCTTCCACACTCACTGCCAAAGGGATTGCAGAACACAGAGCCTCCACTTGCTGTCAGTTCCTTCTGACAAGAAATGATGCAGGTCCCTTTCACTGATGTCTCACTGTCCAGAAGTAGTCAAGCATTTCCTACATTCCTTCAAGATACTAGAAAAATGAGAAGATTCTCAAGGTATATTCAGCAAAGCCATGAGAATAAAAAATCTAATTGGAGATTTTTCCAGTAGACAAATTGAGAGTCGATAGTGACTGGATTTAGGCAATATAATAGGGAAGAAGAGAAAGAGGCAGAGAGAGGAGTTTCAAAAATTCTCATCTAAATCAAAATATAATTTTGGAGAATAAAATGAGTTTTGTATGTTTTGGAATAATGCCATTGAAAGTTTAATGTACAAAACCATGTGGATGGAAAACAGTTTGGTACTGGGTCAGACAAAAACAAAAATTCAGTCAGAGTGAATATCTAGAATACTTATGGAAACTAACACTGCTATGATATTCAAGTACATGATCACTGGACTTGTTAAACAGAAAATGAATCCTTCTGTTTCTGAGTTCACGTGGTGAGTTGTGTAATGTGAACTGCATGCTAGTCATGTGCAATGTTACAATGTGTTAGTCCTCAGTAGATTACAAGCACAAAACAAAAGTACTTATATTTCACCAAAAATGATTTGCGAAGTAGAGCTCTGGGTGATGAGGTGAACGGTAATGGCACTAATTAGCTCATAGAATATAGGAGGATGGACAAGTTGAAAAGAAAATAACCGTTTTAGGTTTAAACACAATACAGAAGTGATACTAAAAGTAAACAGCATATCCCAAGGCAAAAGTCATGTATGATTTACCATAAAACACAAAGCGTGGAGAACTACAATGTTAACAGAGGTAAAGACAAGGTTTCTTGGTGAAAGTGTGTTAAATCAATATATCAAGACCCAGTAGGAATAGTCAGAGAAAAGGATAGGGGAAATAGGTCAGGAAGCATTTTTTCCAGAGCAGGAAACAAAGTGTGTAAACTCTAAAGTTATTATATGGACCCTAAGAAAATCAAAGGCCTTCAGCACTCTATGCTGGAATGGTGCTGCTGTACTCCCTAGACTCTTGCCACGCCAAGGGGACATTGAATGCAGATAGGGACTAGCATGTCCAGAGAAATATTATTTGAGGGACACAGGGAACTGTGCAAACTAGTGGTATCTGTAGAAACTGCCTTCCTTAGGACACTTACAATTGAATAAAGGAGGTTAATTATGTCACTTCGGTGGAACGCTTTTTGCAATAGCTCAGTGTGGAAACAGAGCACTGTGCAGTGCTGTAGTTCAGCCAGGCACTGGATGCTTCTAGTCCTCTGTGGTGAGTTCCTTGCCTGGCCTGCTGCTGCCAGACCTTCTGGCTATTGACTCCTTAAGCGCATTCCCACTGGACATGCTGAATACCTATTGGTGACTCTCCTGCCAAGCCCAACTTTTCTGCTAGTAAGTTTCAATTAACCCTGTATCCTTTCCTCTTGATAGTTTAATAAACTTTGTCTGTCACAGTGATCTTGGGTATTTTCTTCCATCTCTAGCAATTTATTCCATTGTGCTAGTAAACCTGGGTTTTAGGCTTGACAACTAGGTAAAGTTAGATATGTCCATTGAAGACATCCACTTAAATGGGACATATTCAAAATATTACTGTTAATTTTTCTCCTATATTCTTGTCTACCTCAGCATACACTATTCCATCAACAAAGAACCTGAATTTTTTGGCTTATTCACCACTACTTTAACAATCCAGTTATATCTATTTCCAAAATACTTTTTCCTAGTTCTTCAAATGTTTCTCAGAGCCCACAGATGCCACTATGCTACTAGTCTTTTGGATCTTATTGTACACGGGCCTTTTAATCTTTAAAAGTAATTTCCAATTCAGCATGCAGAAGTCTTTCTTTAAAAGTCACTCAACCCATATTACTATTTCCCTTCAGTGTCATTAAGCATGAAACTGAATTCTTATCCTTAAAGCTTTATTTAACCAAATCAACAGATTTGCTTAAAACCATTATTGCAGTAGTCATTTTACTCATCTCTAATGGTTTTCTTTCTCTTCCTGAACACAGGAACAGCTAATCCCATATAAAATCTTTAGTCCTTGCTATTTCCTTTAGCTGGGATGTTCTAGTAATCACTCATAATTGCCTGACTCATAACTAACATCATCAGTTGATTTCTCAACACTATTTCTAGCATTCCAGGGGCTCTCCCCACACATGCTACTAGGGCAGTTCCCATTCCTATCACTCCTTATTATCATTATTCTGTTTGATTGTGTTTATAGAATTTTTCTTTCTGAAAAAATTATTTATTTGAAAACATTCCAGTTGACAATTATTTTGGTATCGAATGAGTGAATTAATAAATGGTTATCAAGTATATCTGGCGATCATGGCATATTATAAATAAAATAAAGGACTTTTTTGAAAAAAGAAGTTGTATTCACTGTGGTATGTTGTCTTTAACTCTTCTTAACATACAAGAGGAATAGCTTTGTCAAATGAAATTTTTACTTTTAATTTTTCAAGGAGGCTCCATACTGATTTCCAAAGTGGTTATATCAGTTTTTGTTTCATCAATAATGCAAAGGTATTCCTTTTTCCCCACAGTTTGGACAGCATTTATTATTGGTTGATGTCTTGATGGTTGCTATCCTTTCTGAAGTGAGATGGAATCTCAGTGTTATTTTAATTTGCACTTTGGCCAATGATATTGAAGATTTTTCACATATTTATTGTATTCAATAATTCATTTTTCAATAATTGCACACAAATTCATTTGTCATATATTCATTTGTGTTCTGTCATCCAAGAAGTAGCTATTTATTTCAGAAGCCCATGTTTTAATTGGGTCTTTAAATTTGGGGGGTGTCTCATTGTTTTGAGTTCTTTATGTATTCTAGAGATTACTGTCTTTCTGAAGAGTGCCGGCAAAATTTTTCCCCATTCTGTAGGTTGTCTGTTCACTCTGTTAATGGTTTTGCTGTGCAGAATATTTTTAATTGGATGGGGTATCATTTGCTGATTTTTGATATTATTTATTATTCAATAGAGATTTTGTTCAAAACATTTTTGCCTACACCTCTGTCTTTGAGAGTTTTACCTATTTTGTCTTCCAGTAGATTAAACTTTCTGTTTCAATCTTTAGATCTTTTATCCATTTGAATTTCAGTTTAGTGCATGGTGAGAGATGAGGGCCTAGGTCAAGCTTTGGAATGTGGAAAGCCAGTTTTTGTAGCACCATTTGCTAAAGAGACTATCTTTCCTCCAGTAAAATTTGGTCCCTTTGTCAGAAACAACATAACTGCTTGTGCTCGGAGTTATTTTGGCATCTTCTATTCCATTCCATTGAACCATGAGTATGTGATTTTTTTTTAATGCCAATATCATGCTATTTTTATCACTGTATATTTGTAGTATAACTTTAAGTCTGGAATTGTAGTGCCCTCTGCCTTGCCCTTGAGGTCAACAATTGCTTTCAGTATCCTAGGTCTCTTCTGACTCCATGTGAATTTTAGAATTGCATTCTCCTGTTCTATAAGAATTGTTATTGGCATTTTGATTGAGACCGTGTTAAATCTATACAACATTTTTGGAAATAAGACCATTTTGACTATTTTGGTTCTGCCTATCCAGGAACAGGGGATATCATTCCATTTTTCTGATATCCTTTTCAATCTCCTTCTTAAAAGTATTATAATTTCTTTTTCAGAGTACTATAGTTGTAGGAGTTTTCATTTTCTTGATTAGGTTAATTCCTAAGTATTTCATTTTTCTTGATGCTATTGGGAAGAGTATAATTTCCATACTCTTGTTTATAGCTGTACAATTCATAATAGCTAAATGTTAGGAACAGCCTATATGCTCATCAACAGATGATTAGATTAAAAATGTGATATTTATACACAATAGAGTATTTACTCTGCCATAAAAAGAATAAACTTGAGCCATTAGTAGGAAAACGGGTGCACATTGAGGCCATAATGTTAAACAAAGTGACTGAGGCACACAAGCTTAAATATCACATAGTTTCCCTTATGTGAAAAAGTCTTTCTCTCTCTCTCTCTCTCTTTCTCTCTCTCTCTCTTTCTCTCTCTCTCTCTGTTTCTCTCTGTCTCTTCCTCTCTTTATGTACTGAACATGTACTAAGAAAAGGAAAAAGAAAGAAAGAAGGCGTTTTCCCTCATCCAACATGGATGGGCACCATACAAAAGAAAGAAAGAAAGAAAAAGAATGAGCATTCAATGATGGCAAATGCAAAATAATAGTGGAGAATGATGAGAACTAAATGTCAAGTACTATCAAAAAGGAAGAGACAGGTGCTGCCTTGGTTATCTTATTTACTTTTTAGCCATGATCTATTCACTTCTTACTGGGAATTAAACAACCTCATTTATAAAATCAGTAAGAGTTTAAATTTCAAAATAAGGTACTAAATTATATGACAGTCCATTCCCAGTTGGTTCTTTTATGATTGTGAGTCCCAAATTATCCTTTAGTAATCCAGGAGTTGCAGTAGACAGTGTTGAATTAATATTGGAAATATTATTCAATTTTAAAGGAATGTCTCATTAGTATTTTCAGAAGCCTGGATGGACCAAGGAACTCACGTATTCATACACTGGAAAATCTTTAGGCTTCTATCCAAGAAGAAAACTTTGCCCTTTATCATAGCATGGACGAATCTGGAGGACATTATGTTAAGTGAAATGTCAGCACAGAAAGAAAATACTGTGTGATCTAAAACAAAAGCCATTTTAATCTTCATATTGTAAACATCACATTATAGATTATATATCGTATATCATAAATAGACACAATTTTTTTCAATAAAAAGTGAAATATTTCCTTTGATTTCTCTTAGTTGATTGAAAAGAAAGATTTGTGCTTATATTGTTTGATCAATTTTTCATGCTTTATCTAGTAATCTGAGTAACTACTTGGAAGATAACAATGTGTGATGTATTAGCCATTGTTCCGCTCCCATTACCTTTTGAAATTTTGTATCAGTTTGCAATATTTTTCTCCTTAAATAATAAAAAGTTCTGAAAAAATTAAGCAGAAAAATACCAGTGTTTTGAAGACTCTATTATTCATCCCTACAGTAGCCAATCTGTAGTAAGCAGAATTTAACAAGGTATGATTTCCATTTCTGACATTCCTATTTTTTCAATCTATATAATAACACCATGAGACCAAGCCCATAAACAACAACTTTTGAGGTAAGCAAACTAAGGTACAAAACGTTAAATTTAGCATCCAATGACACACAGATAAGGAAGAAAGGACAGGGATTTAAATTCAGGGACTTTGATCTACTGCATCTTTGTCAACAATCTAAGTACTTCCACATAACATGCAGGAAGGTTTACAGATTTAAAAATGGCAAACGATGTGTGATTATTATTTACATTTAAATTTAGCAAAATACAGTTATATACAACAAAAGGTGAAAAAAAACTTTGTAGGTGAGTTTTGCTTTGGAAATTGTTAAATTTTCTCAGTGTTTATAAGAATTTGTGTTAAATAGCTTTAACACATATTACAATGAAACTTCATTAAACAATTTAAGGTTATTTATGAAAAAAAAAGTATTTCCAAATAGTCACAAACACTATTCTCAACAATCATGACATCTACATAAGCCAAAGTATTTTGAACTGTGTACACTCAACAAATTTAAGTTCCTATTTTTTAAAATAAATCTTCCTTCACTAATAAATGATACAATTTAATAAAACATATTTACGCTACCCAATGAATTACATATTTTATATTTCCATTTTAGTGGACACAGATACAAATATATTTTAACCTTCCAATATGGTCTCTTTGACAAGTATTTTGATATTCAAAACACATGTATGTATCTGTAGGGTTACATTTTTAAAAATTTCAAACAATACACACAACTTTTATTCTTATTGCTGTTATATCTCCTGTGTTTAAACATGAGTACTTTAAATTCTATATTATTCATTTCTTTGGTTTAATTTTAATTTTAAGTGTTGTAAAAATACCCCATTTAAAAACGTTTTGTGAATGTTTCCAACTAAAAATATCAGGCTCCTTTACTTTAGACTTTCCACTGTCTCAATGTAAGTGCTTTTACTTATGGAATAGATGTGATTTTTCTCCTCAGGTCTGGACACAGATGAGGACACATTTCTATTACTGTCCCTAACTGATCGTTATCTTTTTAACACAAAGGAAGGCTAATGTATACTCTGTGGATTTTTTCTCAGTTAATAATACTATAATGCCTCAATTTTGTAGGAAAATGGGTGCATCTGGAAAATATTAGTTCACATAAGACAATGATTTCCCTAATTTGAGTCAGGCAAAATACAAATAAAGGGAATAATGAGGGACTAATAGAAGGAAAAAAGAATGGATCTCTTGGAAATGTGTGGGGATTTAGGAGACTTGGGGAGAGGCGGAGGGGAAAGGAAAGTAAGTAGAATTAGCCGTACCATGTAAAGGAGCCGAACAACCTCAGTCAATGTAACAATTGTACGTCATAAACATGAACTGAGAATAACGATAACAATCAGAATGAAAATGGGGGAAGAGGATTTAGAGGCAGAGGGATAGAGATGGTAGGGAAAGGGAAAGAGACTTACAAAAAGGTGCGTTTTAAAAAAAACATATTTTATTTTATGTTAAAGAGAATAAAACAAAACAAACAGAACAAAGCAGATCAGAACAGAACAATGCAAACAACACAGGATTTCAAAACAAGACACCAGGAAATCAGCAATGGCTACAAAAATGTCTCATTTTCTTCAAAATAGTTGTTCATACCATCACACAAATAAAATCAAACAAAATAAAGCACAACAAAACCAATTAAAACAAAAGAATGAAAGCATTACATGACTTCAAAACAAAACAACAGGAAACCATAATGTCTCTTGTTTTCTTTCAAAGTACTGTTCATACCTTCACACACAATAAAATCAAACAGAACAAAATAGAATAAAACCAATCAGAGCAAGATAATGAAAGCATTACAGGGCTTCAAAACAAGATAACAGAAAATGAAAAATGGCTACTATAAGATCTCTGGTTTTCTTTAAAAGCTACCCATACAATCACACATAATAAAATCAAATAAAACACAACAGAACATAACCAATCAAAACAAAAGAATAAATGTATTATAGGACTTCAAAACAAGATAATGGAAAATCAACAATGGCTACCTAAATGACTAATTTTCTTCAAAATATTTGTCCATACCATCACACATATTAAAATCAAACCAAAACAAACTAAACAAAACATAATAAAATCAATGTAAACAAGAGAATGAAAGCATTATAGGACTTCAAAACAAGATAATAGGAAACCAGCAATGGTTACCATAATACCTCCCATTATCTTCAAAATAGCTGCCCATACCATTACATACAGCAAAATGTAGCAATACAAGACAGAAAAAAATGAAACCTAACAAACTTATGAAAATAATACAAGAATTCAAGACAAGACAACAAGAAATTCACAGTGGTTACTACCATCCACTTCTAGGAATGTCCTCCCCTATCACTTTCATAGTGCTTTTTGGATCCCACTAACTCCTTCAGTTTTTTACACTAGGAAGGTAACTCAGGGTTCACCCATATGAGTCCAAACCATTTTACCCATGAATATGATCTCCAGTTGCATCCATTTACCTACAAGAGCCTCGAGATTATCCTGCTTTATAGCTGGGTAGCTTTCCATTGTATGAAAATACCGTATCTTTCTTATTTATTCTGCAGTTGATAGGCAAGTTACCCTTGCTTTTTTCTGGGCTCCTGTCATATGGAACAATTGTTTTCCTTCCTTTGATTTTCAGTCTATGAATTTCCTTTCAAGTTAAATGTGTTTCTTGTAGACAGCATATTGACAGATCTTGTTTCTTGATTCACTCACCCAGTGTTTCTTTTATTGGTGATTGAGGCCATCTACCTTAATGGTTACAACAAGCATACATTGATTCATCTCTGCCATGCTATCCTCTGGCTGTTGGCCCTCCACCATCTGTCTTCATTCAATTGCCTGTCTTGTTTGGTAGGCCTCCTCTGCTGCTGTTCTTGGAGCCATGTTGATATTTATCTCTCTCTTGAATATCCTTCAGTACTCTCTGTAGGGTTGTTTTGGTGGTCATGGGTTCCTTCAGTTGTTCTTTATCATGGATGTGTTTTATTTTTCCATCAATTTTCAAAGATAGTTTTGCAGGATACATCAATCTGGGTTGGAAGTTGTTTTCTTTCAGGATTAGAAACACTTCACTCCAAGCTCTTCTTGATTTGATTTTGTGTTGAGCAGTCTGCCATGATTCTGATTGGTTTTCCTTTATAGATGGTCTGTTTATTTTCTCTAACAGCTTTTATTATCCAGTTCTTGTGCCAAATTTCTGGGGTCTTGATTATTATACTTCTGGGTGTAATTTACTTTGCTTATGGCTAGTTGGAGTCATATATGCCCCACTTATCTGTATGCCCGATCCTTTTCCCATGTTTGGGAAGTTTTCTGTTATTACTTCGGTAAGTAGCTTTCTTATTTCATTTGTGTTGACCCCTGCTTCTTCACTGATACTTATCACTGTTAAATTATTTTTCTTTGCATTGTCGTATAGCCATAGAATTGTTAATTCCTGGTTCCTTGTTATTTTTTTATTTTAAAAGAGCATAACAGAAAAAAGTTAGAAGTAATACAGAATTTCAAAAAAAGTAAGAAATCAATGCTAGTGAATATATTACATATTGTTATCTTAGACGTGGTTGCTCAAGTTATGAAATCTAGACGTAAAAATTTATCAGACAATCAGACAATGACAACACAGACTATTCTTTCTGATGAACTAACAAAGAATTAGTAGTATAGTTATCTATCTTGCATACTTATAGATGCATACAGTTATATGTATTTTGAGTACTTTCTTTTCCTTTCCTTATTACAATATCTATTGTGCATTTTGGGTTTTATTACTCTTTCAGTTTTTTTAAACTATTGTTTATTTTTTACATTAGGGAGACAATATGATATTTACAAATGTGAGTCTGATTTATTTCACTTATGAGTATAGTCTTGAGTTGCCCCCATTTACCTATAAAAGCCTTAAGATCATTTTTTGTAGCTGAGTAATATTCCATTGTATAAAAATACCACATCTTTTTATCCATTCTGCAGTTGATGAGCATTTCGTTTGTTCCCAAGATTTAGCTATTATAAATTGTGCTTCTATAAACATGGGTGCACATATATTGCTGTGACATGATATTTTCTATTTTCTGGGAATATATCCAGAAGGAGAATAGCTGGACTGAATGGGACTTCCCATCCTAGTTTTTTGAGGAATCTCCATAGTGACTTTCACAGTGGTCACACCAGTCCACACTCCCACCAACAGTGGATAAGGGTCCCTTTTTCCCCAGAGCCCCACCAACATTTGTTATCAGTTGATTTCTTGATGGCAGCCATTCTGTCTGGAGTGAGATGGAATCTCAATGTTGTTTTAATTTGCATTACTTGAATGACCAGTGATGTTGAGCACTTCTTCATGTATTTATTTGCCATTTGTATTTCTTCATCCAAGAAGTGCATGTGCATCTCAGATGCCCATTTTTGGATTGGGTCTTTGAATTTGAGGAACCTGATGGTTTTTAATTCTTTATATGTTCTGGATCTAAGTCCTGTGTCTGAGGGACAGTTGGCTAAAAATTTTCACATTCTGTGCGCTTTCTTTTCACTTTCTTGGTGATTTCTTCTGAAGTGCAAAAACTTTTTAATAAGATGGGACCCTAGTTGCTGATTCTTTGAAGTACTTCCCGTGCAATTTGCATTTTGTTCATGAACCCTTGGCCTACCCCTATGTCTGTAAGATTTCTACCTACCTTGTCTTCCAGCATATGCAGTGCTTCTCTCCTAACATTTAGATCTTTGACCCATTTTGACTTTAGTTTAGTGCATGGTGATAGACATAGGTCTAGTTTCATTCTTTGGCTTGTGGAAAGCCAATTTTTCCAGCACCATTTATTAAAGAGGCTATCTTTCTTCCAGTGAACATGTTTAGCACCTTTGTCAAATATAAGGTGACTGAGTGTCTTTGTAGTTGTATTTGCATCTTCTAATCTGTTCCACTGATCCTCAGGTCTATTTTTTTTTTTTTTGCCAGTACCCTGCTGAATTTATCATTGTAGCTTTGTAGCATAATTTCAAGTCAGGGAATGAGATGCCCCCTGCCTTGCTTTTGTTGGTCAGAACTGTCTTTGCTATTCTCGATCTCTTCTGTTTCCAAATGAATTTTAGGAATGTTTTCTCTATATTTGTAAGATATGTTAATGGTATTTTGATTGAGATTGCAATAAATCTGTATAACAGTTGGGGAGTATGACCATTCTTACCATGTTGGTTCTTCCCAAGCAAGAGCTTAGGAATGTAGAAATGTCAATTCAAGCACAGCCCCCTTCCTGGGCAGAGAACAAACCCAGATCATGTAATCTGTGACAACTTTGCAACTGTCACGTACACTGGATACATAAAATCATAAAAATCCAGGGGTATGGGGCTCTGTGGTGGATATTTTGGCTGTTGTTTGCTGAACAACACTTTCAAAGCTCACTCTTATCTGCTGTTAGCTTCTGTGAGTGTTTCTTTAGATTTGTCATAACAGAATAATGCCTGTTTTTGTGTTACAAAGCAAAAAACAAACATTGAAAGGCAGGAAGTAAGCCACTGACTGTGAAGCTTCCCCCCACCAAGAGTGCCTCTTGCTTGGGGAATGGAGAGAGAAATCTAAGTCTTAAAAATGAAACCCAGTACCAGGCCTGCCATGGTAGAAAAGTGTTGGGAAAATCTCCATGACTCTTCTCAGCAATTCAATATACGTAGATTGTCATAGAAGACTTAGCTTAATAAAACTTGGTAACATTTTTAAAAATTGCTTCAAAGCCAGGCGTGGTGGCCCACGCCTTTAATCACAGCACTCCGGAGGCTGAGGTAAGCGGAACGTTGTGAGTTCGAGGCCGGCCTGGGCTACAACGCGAGCTCAAGGCCTGCCTGAGCTACATAGTGCGACCCTGCCTCAAAAAACCAGGGCCGGGAGTTTGGCTCAGCAGCTTAAGCACCTGTCTGGCAGGTGTGAGGCTGTGAGTTCGATACCTTGTGCCAAAAAAAAAAAAAAAAAAAAAAAAATTGCTTCAAAGGAAAGTGAAACTAGTTTTTCATTTTCTGTGATGAAAGCAAATTCAGACCCTTTCTTATATAAACAGTCAGAGCCTGAGCTGAAGCTGTGAGTCAGCATTCTGACAACCATGGGAAAAGAACGTGTTCTCCGTGCAGGTCTCTCTGGAGCAAACTGAGGACAAGAGATTCAAGGAAGCAAGTAGGTGAAGATGGGAAATTGGGTAGACAGAACGCTATAGCACCAGAGGTGGAGATGAAAATAGGAACCGAAATCAATGCAAATAGTTGTAAGGAGCAATAAGACACTCAGGCACTGAGACATGTTAAGCACACAAATATGAGTTTGTCATTATCTGTGTTATAAATACTAGCTACAGATATGGAAAGAGTGTTTTAATTTCAATAGGAAATAATTCGATGATGTATATTATCAAATAAAAAATATACATAATTCGGCCAAACCAAATTTTATGTAAAACTATCATTGTGACAAGGGGAAGTACTGCAATAGGGAAAATCATACAACCAACAGAGCTACAAGTATCTCTATGCCAAGGTAAAAAGATTTTTTTTAAATTTTTTTCATGAGGAAGGAAGAACCACATTAGGAATAGATTGAGATGGGGATACTGGGATAATTGGCAAATGTTTTCCTAAGGTTAAAAGATTATTAGGATAGGTCAATAAGGAGTTTTATGTAGAGTGAGGAAGATGGTAGGTCAAATCTGAAGAGAAGAGAGGAAAACTAAAAGCCTAACTAGTGTTTGGTTGAGTTAACAGGGACATTTTTCTATTGATCTGTGAGAGCAAATAGTTCAACTAATCATTTGTTCATCAAAGAATGAGAATTGTAATTCTCTGTCTGATCTGTCATAACTTTCTGAGAAAACAAAGAGGAAACATATCGCTTAGCTAAATCATTTGAAGTTTTTTGGATTGAGTAATTTTTCCTTTTTTTTCAACTTTTAAAAATTATTTATTCATGCATGTCTGCAGCACATGCAGTTTATTGTGATCTTGGGGAGTAGGTTCACGTGTCTAATACAGTTTTGTCTCTTTTTTTAAGAAAAAATCTCCTTTCCCTCTTCTTCCCCTCCCTCCCTGATCCTGTAATTTCTCTATCCCAGTTTTCATTCTTGTTAATATTATTAACTTTAGCTCATGTTATGACATATAACTTTTATGTTCATTGAAGTGATTAGGTTCCTCTACATGGCATATCTTTGTTCTACTTATTTCTTCTTCCCCTTTTCCTCTCCCCTCACTCTTGTTTTCCTGGATCACTTTCGTATTGCATTGTTTTATCCTCTTCTATTCATCCTTTATTATTCTTCATATTTGTAATTTGCCTCACTAAAATGAGAGGTACAATATGGTATTTAAATTTATGTCTCTGGTTTATTTTACTCAACATTTTATTTCCCAGGTCCATGTTTTCATATATTTGTTAAACAATTTATTTTTCTTTCTCTGTGAAGTGTGTTGATTTCTTTTGGCCATTTTTTGACTTGGTTTTTAATTTTAGGTGGTTTAATTTTTTGAGTTCTCTATATATTCTTGATATTAGTCTTCTCTTTGAGAGTAGTTGGCAATAATATTGTTCACTCTTTATGTTATGTATTCACTCTACTAATTGATTCTTTTGATGCACAGAAACTTTAGTCTGATAGAATCTCACTTGTTGATTCTTGCTGTTATTTTTTGTGCAATTTAGGTTCTACTCAGAAAATCCTTTCCTACACCTGTCTTCACATGTTTTGCCTATTTTACCTTCAAGTGGGGTATTGTTTCTGTTTTGAAGTTTAGAACTTTGAACCATTTTGACTTTAATTTAGATTATGGTGAGAAATAAGGGTTCAGTTTCAATCTTCTGCTAGCAGATATACAACTTTCCAAGCACCACTTTCTGAGTAGACTAGGTTTCTTCCAACATATGCTTTTGGCCCCTACACCAAATATGAAACAGCCGAATGTGTCTGGAGATGTTTAATATCCTCTATTCTGTTCCATTGTTCCATATTTCTGTTTTTATTCCAGGACCATGGCATTTTTGTCACTATTTCTATGTAGTATAGCTAAAAGTCAGGTATTCAAAGGCCTCCTCCTTTGCTCTTGTTATCCAAATTTGCTTTTGTTGCTCTGAATCTCTTCTGGTTGCATACGACTTTTAGGATTGCTTTCTGTAGTTCTAGAAAGTATGCTGTTGGTATTCTAATTGGCACTGCACTGAATCTATGTAATAGTTTTGAAAGAATGGCCATTTTGACAATACTGCTTCTGCCTATCCAGGAGCAGAGGACATCTCTCCACTTTCTGCTGTTCTCTTCAATCTTCTTCGGAGTCCTGGAGTTTTCTTGGTAGGGAACTTTGACTTCCTTGGTTGAGGTATTTACTTGTATTTCATTTTTCTTGAAGCTACTGTGAATGGTATTGATTGAGTTTTACTTGCACTCAATCTGAAGTGGTGCAGAAATAATGAGGAGGACAAGAAAGAACAGAAAAATCTTTAATGCAGGCAGGGGAGAGACACAGGCACTGAGAATGCGGGAGCTCTCTTGCTGGACAAAGGATTGGGGGTTGCTTGTAAAGATTACCTTTTTGGGGAGGGATCTGTTTAGGTGACAGTGATGGATTACTGCTACGTGTTAGTGTGTGCAGGTTAGGGATTGGAGGATCCTTGGTGCGCACAGGAAGGAAAGACAGGAAGCCAAGTTTTAGGCTGGTAGCACCAGAGGAAGAAAACTGATAAGCTCTCTTTTTATGGTCTCCTGGCCATGTTGAACCACTGCCATGTGGAAGTGGCAGATCTCTGTGGCTAAAAGTCTATCAGGTATTATTTTCATAATGACTTCATCCCACTCATTGTAAGTATGCAAAAATGCTAATGATTTCTGTGTGTTGATCTTGCATCTGCTATATTGCTGACACTGGTTATTATTTTTAAGAGGCTATGGTGGAGTTCTTTGAGTCACGTAATCTACAGATAATTATAATTTGAGTTCTTTCTTTCCTATGTGTATCCCTTTAGTTTCTTCCTCTTATTTGATTTTTCTGGCTAATATTTGAAGTACTATGTTAAACAGAAGTTGTGATAGTTGACATCCTTGTCTTGTTCTTGAATTTATGGGGAAGGCCATTTTTCAAAGCAGAAGATGGTGAAGGAATCTTTTTTTTAATCATAGCAGTCTTCCAGGAATGAAAGGAGTTCAAGTAAATCTTAACATTATTGCTAAGACTCATGTGAGCAGCAGGTATGATTATTAGAGATAGAGAAAAAGAAAACAACTTCCTTGATCTGTAAGATTAATGAAAGCATTCAGAAATAAACAGAAACATGAACTAAGCCCAAAGACAGAGACCAAGAAAAGATGGAATGGGAAGGGATCTTGAAATATCACACAGAAAGTAAAGAAACAAATTTGAGGAGGACAGAAAATGGTGCAGTTTGGCTTCTAAGGGAGGAGAGTTACTAGAAACAGAATGGTTGTAAATATAATTATGGAAGTAGATTATGACAAGATTATAAAGTATCTTCAATATTAAGGTTAATTAATTGTGACAGTGTATAAACCAATAAAGAGATTTCACAAATTTGGAGAAAAACAAGTAAATGATTTTCAGGTTGCAATGTGGAGAATGAACCGAAAGAAGGAAAAAGAAAGTAGAGTTAAGTGTTTCTTGCACTGAGCAGTCATGTGTGTCATAAGGAACAGAGTTATGGTAAACAACTAGAAAAAGCAGGATTTTAAGAATAAAACTTCCCTTCAGAGTACGTTTTAACTGAGGAATTCCCTCATCAAATGTATTCCTTTAAAAAGTTATCATAACTGTGAATGGGAGGTATTTATGATGACTTTCTAATTAAATAAGTTATTTTTTGTGGTCTAACAAATTCAACAAACAGCTCCTAGCGTGAAGGAATATTAAGAATTCAGGAGGCATAGACTAAATGACAAACTAAAAGTTCATAGAAATGTAAAGAAAATTGAAGAAGAGCCTAAAACAGCCTATATTTATCAGTAACCACAATACAGAAAACTATCATTATTTACCCAGAAATCTAAGGTAGCCTCAAGCTATTTCTATTTAATTTCTTTGTGTTTTCTCAGCATGTGAAACATTCTGGAATTATTTAGCTTATTTAGTGTTTACCAGTTCATAGTGTGCTTTCTTTATCAAACTGCCAACTGTCTAAGGACAGGAATCTAATCTGCCTTATTCACCAATCAACCCACACCACCTTGAATATTTCCATGCACTCTGAAAGGGTTCAAAATATTTTTGGAATAAATTCTTGAATTTGTAGCATCTCCTTGCTAAACCTCTATTCCATGTTATGTCTGTGATCAGATTTGCTGAAAAGCATATACACTATAAGGAGGGATGAAAAAAAAGAGGTATTCAGCATAGAGAGTTCCTTAATATGAGAGGATGAAAGAGAAACTTCTAGACTTGGTAATTTGAACTCATCAGGCTTGCTGAGAATTTATTTTCCAGAGAAACAATAAAGGAAGAAGTGATATAGATAGTAAGTGGATGAGTTGTATTCATCAATTCATTTTGTCAAGATTAATTGTTGAGTCATATATGCTCCTTTGAATTGTTTTTTTGAAAATCTTGTCATAAGGGAAACATAAAGACTATAGAAATTTAGTCAAATAGATTTCATTTAAATAGAGAAGACCTCAACTAAATTATCTAACTTGAAAAAAGCGGGAAGTTAAAATGCTGATCATAGACACAAGATATAGAAAATGGGACCCAAAATGAGATGAGTAGGAGCAGGATTTAGAAGGCAGAGTTGAAGGATATACTGGAGCCATTTCCAGGAAAATGGATGCACCCTGAGTTCACACTCTTAAGTGAAGTAGATCGGACACACATGTGTGAATACCAGATTGTTTCTATTGTGGAAGGAATCAAAGGGTAAATAAGGACCAAAATGTATAATAGATATTATGAAATACAAGGAAAATATTCAAATGGGGAGAGGAACAAGGGAGAAGGGAGGGGATAAGGAAAGGAGGGAAAAGTAAAAAAAAAAAAGATAAAAGTAATAGAAGGCAGATTTATTAGTATTTTGAAGAGGTTAGAGACACTTTGTCCTGTGGGACCAGAGCGAGAAACACAAGGTTAGATGTTAATTATCATCTTGAATATGAAGGTAAATGTAATTGGAGGTGAGAACATTCTGACCAAAAGGCTTCACTACTCTCTAGAAACACCAAGTGATTTTTCCAAAGTGATCAGAACCAATGTGCAATGTTTGATGTAAAATTTTTAGAAGCCTTATCCTCAACTCTATGTTTCTGAGTTGTATGTCCAAACAAGTCCAGTAGACCTTTTCTTCTGTATTTCTTTGACCTCATTGTTTCAGGTGAGATAAGTGTGTATATATTAGACATAAAATTATACATGTGTGTTTCTGATTATAGTGCATTAAGGAAAGTCAAGAATTAAAGACAATTCTCTTTGGAACCAGAGACCCTGGAAATATGCAAATAAGTTATTTTCAACTTTTGTTTATCTCTTTATACATGGAAGAATACAATGCACAATGTTTTGTGTTTAGCATCTTCCTCACTAGGTAATATTGTGAGGTTAATCAATGCAGTTCTATAGGTCTGTGTTAGTTGCATAGTATTCCATTGCATAAATGTCACCATTTATTCACCCATTTTGTTGTGGAAGGACACTTGAGTTACTTGCAGGTTGTGACGTATATGAATACTGCTGCCGTAAACATTTTCATGGACGTATTTGAGATATTTATGTGGATATTTCCATATACCTAGAAATGGAGTTCTTGGCTTATTTCTACCATTTTTGTTTATATATCCATGATGTCCTATTTTGTTTGGATATTTTCATGATATTTGAGCACTAATTGAAACTCACTGCACTGTATTATTCATTTATTTAGAATGTAAAACTTAATCATTTCAGTTTGTGCATCATGACCACCCTCCACTCTTATCTAGTACATTCAAATATATTTTTCCTATCAATTTGGCAAATACTCACTCATTGACCCCACAAACACACTATTCTCATCCCTTATGCTACTGAACCAGCAGAAACTTTAGTTGATCTTTTACTAAGTTTTATATTACATAGCAGCAGTTATTCTACTAATGTTTTTTGTTCCTGTATTAATTTAGGTGGCATATAATCCTAGATTCCAGTTCTTATTCCCCAGGAATAGCAAATAGTGCTATAGTTTATAGGTGAAGTTTTGCCCCTGAAAAATCATCTCAATATTAGTTGTGTTTAGTATATGCAAACATAGCACAGTATTAGGTAAACCGAGGCACAGCTGAGACCACAGATACAGGCACAGTTAAAGCAATGTGCAAGAACTCTATTACAGACCCAGTGTGGCCTGACCAAGGGCGAAAAGACCATTGGCCTGGAGCAAGGGCAAGAGCACGTTTTATAGGGGAATTTAGGTAGGAGAGAGGGGCATTGCTGAGGGGCAAGCAATACATTGGGTCTCTGAGTAGGGGGGACAGGGCTAGCTCACAGAGCGGTGTAGTGTATGTGGGTGGGGTGTGTGCTGGCAGGCACAGGATGTCTTTTGTGGTTTTTCGTGGGATCAGCCCTCTGCAAGTTGAGCTGCCTTACTTCCTTTTGAACTCTACTACTGTGCAGGTGTGAATAACAGATCTTCTTGTGGAGTTTTTGTCTCCTAGCTGGGTGGGGGTCTCGTTTGGAGACCTACACACAGTCTGTTCATTCAAGTTCTATTTGGTCTTACTGAAAATGAGCCCTTAATCTGCTTCCTCTTCAAGTTCAAAGCCAAACTCAAGAGGAAATTCTTGTAATTAATAAGCACATTGAAAACTCTCACTACTTATCAGTGGTATTATTAAAGTACAGTTGAATGCACTGATGGCCAGGAAAGTCCATTCCTAGTAGATTCCATGAGAAGCCCACAGTTACAATTTCCTTGACACTCTCACCTGGGCTGTGTTGAAAGCCTCTCAGGCCTCTCCATTATGGTATTGGCCCTACTTCCTTTCCCACTATAGATCGTCCACACTTACACTTGCAGATATGTATTAGTGGATAATAATCCTGTATTTTCAAGTAATTTTGTTACTGTCAATTAGAAATATCACACTATCTGGGAAGATACAAGAGAATCTTCCCTTAGTTTGTTTGTAGAAGCTGCCTAAAGTTTCATCTTCTGTTTCACACAACCAGGTTCAATATCCTGACATTAGGACTCACATGGAATTTACCATAGAGGATTCTTTTCTTTGAAGGTAAATTAGTCATAAATGGAATTAATTTTTGATACTCTGGATTTGATGGATCCCAAGAGTAATCTCATTCGCTAATGAAATCAAAGAAAATGCAAACCCTGATGCTTCATTTCCTTTTGGTTATCATATTTTTACTCACTTATTTTGCAGGTCACGTGGCTAGATGATATTTTCCACTCACGTTTGATGTAAACTAACACCTCTGACATATGGGTCACAGTGGCAACCTTGAATAAGTTGTTTTTCAGAAAACTGAATGTAGATCTGAATGATGAACACCACTGACCATTCACTTCCACTTAAGTGTCTTAAATACTTTTTCACTGCTGGGACAAAATACTCAACACTCTCATCTCAAAGGAGGAACCCTTTATTTTAGCTCATAGTTTGTGGAGATTTTAGTGCATAGTCAGCTGGCTCCAAGGTAGGGTGGAATGGGGGAGGAGAAACAATTCATGGCAAGGTAGGCAGGAAGCAGTGGAGAAGCCTGGCTTCCGGCTTGACCCTTATATCCCATTCACAGAATAAGCCTTCCCATTATTCACCCCCAGCACTATGCGAATCCAGTCAGCAGGCTAATTTAGTTATCACATAGCCTCAGTCCCTATTAATACACACTAAATCCAGCCACTTCCAAAAAGCCCCACCTATGTGTGCATGAGGCTCTGGGTAAAAATCTAGATACAAGCCATAGCACTAAGTCCTTATGGCAAAGTGGGCCTGGTTGAATAACATTAGTGCAGTGAAAAGTGCTCAAGTGAAATCAGAGCTTGCAGTGACTCTAGATCTGACACTGAGATAAAAAGGAATTCAGATGTGTTAGGTATATGCAGCAACTTTACACAAAAAATGGTAACAATATGTAATGCAAACGTGCAAATAAAGGAAAAAGATCAAGAAATGGGTAGAAGGAAGGAGGAAGGAAGAAAAAGGAGGTTGAAAATGAATTCAAGATGCATTGTGTACATGTTCCAATTCCTCATAATGAATGTAGACATTGTGTACTACAAACATGTACTATGAATAAACAATAGAGTGATAAGAGAACCTGAGTCCACTTTTCATGTAACTTCATGACTTGAGGGGAACTAGTAGAATTGCTTTCTTTTAACTTGACAATTCAGTCTAAATTCTCATGTCCTCGTCATGTACTAAGATAATGCCACTAATAAATTAGTCAGAAATTTATCTTTTCCAAAGTGAGCAGGTATAAGCATGAAGCTGAAATTTCAAGCTTCATAGTAGGAAGGGAGACAGTCTTCTTTCCTCCTTGACTGGCAAGCAAGGACCTGCTAAGTGTAGCCAGCACTACCCTGAAACATAGGAAGAGAAGTCCAGGGCAAACAGGAACTGATGACTCTGTCTTTCTCTGGATTCTCTGGGTCCTTTTTCTTTTTCTTTTTCTTTTTCTTTTTTTCTTTTTCTTTTTCTTTTTTTCTTGTTTTTCTTTTTTCTTTTTCAATTCTTTCTTTCTTTCTTTCTTTCTTTCTTTCTTTCTTTCTTTCTCTTTCTTTCTTCTTTTTTTCTTTTTTCCTTTCTTCCTTCCTTCCTTCCTGCCTTCCTTGATTTTCATTTATCATACACTAGATTTCAGAAGATATTAACCTAGCCCCATACAGAGACATCTTAGCCAACTTTTGATCCTGCTTTAAGGAAAGAATAGGAAAAAAAAAAACTCAGGAAAGAGAAAACGGGTGAACTTAGCTGATTTCCACTGTTGAACTAAGGGACTATGAATGTATTGGCCTAATCCCAAAGAGAGAGACATGGATGAATATTTTTTCCTTCGATGTATCATAAGAATGTCAGAATGCTACACATGACACTTAAGTTAGGAAAATGACTGATGGTGGTGGTGGTGGTGACAGTGAAACAGGATTGCAAGAGTCAGTCAAGTTATGAAGAACAATCCTTATGCAACAAACATCCATTTCACTTGTGTTAAAAATAAACATTTCTCAGAATTGAGATGTCATTGGGAAATGAAACCAATAGGTCTGTTTTCAGTATTGGAGGTTGGACTGAGTTATAGGATACAGCTTTATGGTAGAAAGAAGATTTTTTTACTAATTTTGTACATTAATGAAACTTTTACTGACTCCTACTGTGTACAGACCATGTGTTCTCGCTGTGAGGAAATCTCAGTAATATAGACAGAGGCTCTATTTATTGGGGACTTACACCACAGCCATAGAACAGACTTAGGTAATAATGCAAGGCTCAGCATGAGAGTGCAAAATGTGTCCTCAAAGAACTATGGTGCACCAAAGGGTATTTCCTTACTCCTCTCTCAATATTTAGTAGAATAAACTGGTAGGATTAGAATGTAAAAAGACATACTAGCCTTTATCATGCAAACTAGAAAATGCAGCATGGGGTAAAAACATAAAATGTGATTATCCACATCTGCGTTGTTATTCAGCATACAGGGTTCTTTTTATGATGGAGGGAAACAGTAGGACATATAGACATTTTGAAGGATTAGGAAATTTTATTAGGAGAATGAATGGTCATAAGCAAAGTCATATTACAAAGGTCTTCACAGTTCTAATGAGAGCAAAGCAGCAAATTTGTAAGGGAAACCCTCCAGGTGTAAGTACATGTCCTCAGTGCTTTTCTCTGAGGTACAGCGTGGGATTTCAGTCTATAGATGAAATGCACTCTGCTCTGTTTACTCTTGCAGTCAAGTAATGATGTAGACCTCATGCAAAATGCATAAGGGAAATTCCAGAGAAGCAGAGCCTCTCCCTTGGTACAAATGACTCAGCATATAAAAAAATTACCATATTTTGTAGATACCATTCTCTGAGGATCAATTGGTGTAAGAGGATAACAGTCATAACTTAAGTCTCAGAGGTTGCCATTGCACATTTACAATGTGTCAGTTACAGAGAACCTGCCTGGTGTCTCTCATTTTCACAAATGGAATCCTTAGGTCAATTGTATGGTAAGGGAGAGGGAGAGGTTAATTTACATTTGAACATCCATTTCAGCACGAGATGAAGTACATTGAGCTATATTATCTCATTTTATCTCCATGAATGTTATTGAAGTAGATAATAGTACCACTACAAACATGTTCATCAAACAGTTAGCTGCTTCTAACTGCTTAGATCACCTTTTTCCTACTCGGAGTATACATAGTAGTGCAGGAAATTTCAGATTTACTTTTTGTCCTCTAAAGGTTTGATAATTTTGTTCTGCGAAAGTCTCTGTTCATACGTAGACTAACAGAGATAAAACATACAAACTGATTAATGCGAAAAACATGGAGCCATATATATATAAGATGTGACTCAGAGGAGTAAGATGGCTGAATTTTATAAAAGGATCATCCAAAAGATAGGAACTTGGATTTCTGAGGGGAGGAATTTGGCATAGGCTCTGGAAGTTTGACTTGGAAGGTGCACAGTGACCAACTGTTGTCTTAGAATGCAGATGCAGTTTTCCAGATAATAGTCACCTGCAGTAATCTCTGTCTGAGACACGTGCAGACCCCCAAACTTCTTCCTGTGAAAGTGCTTCTTAGTTGAATGGGGGGATATGTGATAAAAAATCTTCTATTTGCATGTACCATTTATGCATGCTGATAGATATCAGTTTCTTTTTACTAAGTATCATAGTTCCATAGGCTCTCTGAATACACAATTCAAAATATACTAAATAAATAGATTTGGGGTATTTTGGTCTCCCTTACTAGTTACTGATGGATTATTGACACAAACATATCTCAGACTGACTTAAAAATTTTGCTCATTAGAAAAATATCTACAGTCCTACTCAACATTAGAAGGTAAGTTTTCAGTAAGACACTGTTTTTTCCTTTATATCTTGTTTCTGTGTTTCTCATGGCAATTCACAGAAGTAGCTATTCACATTCACCTGAGGAAAGCAACTTGGACAGATATGTCAATTTCCTTATTCAATCATCAGATATTTCTTGAACATTTATATGTTTCATTTTGTCAGGAAATAAGGATACAAACAAGAGTAAGACAGATCCTCCCACAACTGGAAGAAGAGGGAAATGCTCTGCTCCAAGGATAAATTCAGTTCCACTGTCACAGAAGCTGAACTGAAGCTGTGAATTAGCAGCCTGCAGTCTTGTGGAAAGAAGCTGCTCACTGTTCAGGTCTCTCTGGAGCAACCTGAAGACAGGGTCGTGGCCTCAAGGAGACAAATACATGAGAAAGAAGGTGAGAAATGGGAGTAGACAGCTACCACAGACTTAGATTAAAACACAAATGGAAACTGATTGGGATTTTATGGGCAAAAATCTAAGATGCAGAGATTTTAATACTTGTGAAGAACACAAAGATGAATTTCACAGTGTCACTATTCCAGAAAATTGATAAAAATTTGGGAAAAGAGAGAGAAAATAATCTACACAGACTCTAAGTAGAGGAGGAAGGGGAGAAGGAAAGAACGAGGGGTGAGGGCAAGAGAGAAAGAGAGATAGAGATAGAGAGAGAGAGAGAGAGAGAGAGAGAGAGAGAGTGACTTGTATTTAATAATAATGTTCTCAAAATAACTAACCAGTATCCCATGAAAAAATACACTGAGCACGTCTCCTAGAGATATTAGGGCTTCTCACTAGACTCCACTTCTAGAGGGTTGCCAGTCCCTCTCAAGACTGCTACCCTGAGACCAAGCTTTCAATCACAGGGACTTTTAGGGAACAAACAAATGCTGTTCTGAACGCAGCATTCAGTTCCTGACTCCCGCAGGTTTGTGTATGTCTCACCATGCAAAATGCATTCATTCTAAGCTAATAATCCCACCTTGTTAACGGTCTTATTAATCCTCAAAAGTCCAAGTCCAAAATGCAATCTGAGGCTCCAGTCAAACTCTGTCATCTTTGTGTCCCTATAAATATTAAAAAATTACATCCCTCAAAGATACAATAGACTCCACTTTAGACTGCATGGGACTATTCTAGAAGGATAAATAGGAAAATGGAAAGCTATAATGAGTCTGAATCAAAAGCAAACCATACCAGAATATATGTTAGGCCCTATTCTACACACGTGTATCCTAGACAAAAGACAACAAGGCATATGACCCCAAGGACACAGAGAGATGCATTCTTATGGTTTTGAAAGTTCCCACCATGTAATTTTTCTCTGAGCCTTCACAGTGTTGTTGGCAGCTTTCCGAAGCAGATGTTTCATGCCTTTTGCTGTTCCACCTCTATGGGGTTCTCCACGTTGGTTCAACTTCCACTGCTCCATGAGGTTTCACCACATCAAGGGTGCAGTTTGTGTGCTCAGTCCTTGCAGCGCAAATTTTCATGGTCTGCCAGACTTTCTTTCAAGATTTCTGTGTAAGACACCATGACTCTATATTTGTTGCATTTTCTCCACTTGCAAAAACATTACACTGATGATGCCACAGCCTGCCTTCAGGAGGAGCTGTGCCCAGGTGCACATGAGCCATGGCTGAGGAAATTTGAGAGCACTGTGCCAGTGAGGCAGATCACGAAGTAGTTCAGATGTGCAGAGTATCCTGGGGATCTTTCCTAACAGAATTGTGCCTTAGAAAGTCTGCAACAAGCGGGACAGATAGGCCCCAAGGAAGGTGGCTACAAAGATTCCTGAGATTCCTTTGAGTGGTCATTTTGCTTGTCCTGATTTGCGGGCCTGGGCTTCTCTTTTCCATGTTTCTCTTTTTAGTAAGAAATGACTCAAATGCCATATCTTCTGTCCTAAGCACACGTTTTTGCTCCTTCCCGGACCAGGCTATGAATTTTCCATTCATTTTATTCTGCTTCCTTTGGTTCCAAATGTCATTCAAACTCTGGTGAAAAACAGTTAGCAACACCCATGCCAATGCCTGAATATTGTGTTTTGAAATCTCCTTCTACAAATTAACTTGCCCTTCACTCTTAAGTTACAGTTTTCACAAAGTCATTGAGAATGGACACAATGGTGCCACCTTTTTTTGCTGTGATTTTATATGACTCAACTTCAGTACAGTTTCCACTAGAATCCTCACTTCTAACTAACGATAATTCACTGTTTTTTCATCTTCTGAGCCCTCACTAGAATTGCTTATAATACTCCACAAACCTCATTTTAGTCCTTTAGTAGCATCTCCTCCAATTTGTGCCCATGGACCAATTCTGAAAGCTGCACTTCATCTTTAAGGACAATGATAATAGTGACCCAGCACTTTGATGCCAATGTAGTCTAATTTCTGTTACTCTAATAACACATATATGACCTCAAACTTTAAAAAGAAATGGGTTTATTTAATTTACAATATTCAAGACTGAAAATCAAAGCAGTATAAAACAGGTACTTATAAAAGCAAGTGGTACATTGTATATAGAAACAGAGTCACAGTCATCAACAAGGATTCAGAGATAGAGAGAGAAGCCAGGCTTGCTGCTTTATAACAACAACTTAAGAATATTAATCAGGGTCGCAGGAAAAGATATCTTAATCAATCTTGAAGGCACAACCCTAATGACTTATGGACTTCAGATTAGACTTCACTTCTTGAAGAGTCCACAGCAACCCCCAATACCACCATCCTAAATACTCAGCTACTAAATACACCCACTAAGCAGCAACCATGCCACCCACCAATCATAACACTCTTCTCTCCACCTCGCCCATCTCTCATTTACTCCCTTCTTCCTTCCCTCCCTCCCTTTTCCTCCCTCCCTTTATGCATCTTTTTTCTTTCCTCCTCCATAGAGCTTCAATTATGGGAATACTCCTAGGAATTCATGATAGCCTATAGTTGGCATATGTTCTTCCTACCCTCAGATTACATAAATTCAAAGGACATATATTAAAATTCTCTGATTCCTTCTTCAGTTGCTTTATTTTCTGTTGACACACTTAGTGAATCTTTCATTTAGTTTTTGCAATTTTTAGCTCCAAAATTTCTCTTTTTCAACTTTTTCATAATCGTGTCCATGTATATTAAAATTCTTTTTGTTGCTATCATTAACCTATTTTCCTCTAACTTTTGTCCATGTTCACCTTTACCTTTCTAAATATATATAAGCCATGTAATTTAGTATACTTGACATTTTAAGTCCAATGACTTTTTCCCCAAAGAATATGTTAAATTTTTAGGAATGGATCATACTTCCTATTTCTTTCCATGCTTGTTAGTGCACTATAGAAAAGTGGACATTTTGAAATGATAATGCAATAAGTAGACAGATTCTTCATCATACTCGAGGTTTGTTTTTCATGGTTATTGTTACTTGTGATTTTTTTATTAAGGGACTTTTGAAAACCTTTTGTATAAAGACTCCACTTTACTCCTCTGATTGTATTTTCTGGGGAAAATGATAAAAATTAGCTGTTGGGAGCCTTTGAAGATGGAAATTGAACTAGGGCATGAAGCAGACATGGCCCTACCAAAGTAACAAAGAGCGCCTGGGTTAACCACGTCAAAATATTGGTACAGCCCAGAAAAACACCAAGCTGCTAGACAATCCAAGCAATGGGTTGCTAGGCAGAGTGGCTGAAATTGACGTCATCCTTACCAGCATTGGCTGAGCAGTACCTTTCTTCCTACCAGGTGAGTAAGGGCTCCACCTGACCCCCGCTTTGTCTCTTCTTTATTTTTCTCATCGTCTCATGGTCCTTCACCCCAAGAACCTCAGGAGCCATGTATGTTGTGGCAATTAGTGTAATATAATGCTAAATATTTTTCCTACTTTACAACTTAACAAAACTAGGCCTGATGTTTTCTGCTTTGAAAGACTACTCATTATTGATTTATTTTCCTTAACACATATAGGCCTATTCAGATTATCTACTTTTTTCTTTTTCATTTTTATTCATGTGTGTATATGTGTGTGTATGTATTCACACTCAATCGTGCACCCTGGGAATTGAATTTAGGACTTTTTTTTAAATTTACATGGAATCTACAAAAAAATCAATGGAACAGACAGGCAGGTTTAGCAAGGGCATGGTACAAGGTCACAAAGCCATATACAGAAATCTAGAGTTGGCCTATATACACGCAATGAATAATTGAAAAGTAAAATTGCAAAGGCACAAGTTACAACATCACAAAAAAGCTTAAAGTAACATTACTGTATAAATCCACCAAAATACATTCATTATCTGTATCCGAAAAACTATAAAAACTGATCAAAAGTACTCAAATACAATCTAAATGAGTGAAGAGAGACTACGCATGTGAATTGGACAAATATCAAAGTATTTATTCTCCCTAAACTTATCTATAGATTCACCTCAATATCTATCAAAATCTCAGTGAATTCTTTTTCTTTAACTATCTTAACTAATTTTGTATATACATATATATAAACATATACATAGTTTTTCTTTCAGTTTGTCACACAAGTATAGCAATTGATGCTTGCATATGTGTGGCTTACTTATTTCACTGATAAGTATATTCTCAAGGCACATCCATTTAAGTATGAAAGTGTCCAGTTTATCATTCTTTAGAGCTGAGTAGTATTCCATTGTATAGAAATACCACATCTTTTTTGTCCTTTCCAGAGTCAATGGGCATTTAGGTTGTGTCCAGGATCTGGCTATTATGAACTGTGCTGCTATAAACATAGTTGCAAATTTAGGATCTTTTGCATGATATGTGCTTCATAACTGAACTGTACATACAAGCCCATTTCTTGTCTGAGTTTAAATAGATTGTGTCTTCTAAGGAATCGTTCTATTTCATCTAGCTATAAAATTTGTGGGCATGGCCTTGTTCCTAATATTCTTTCTTACCATTTTAATGTCTGGATTCAGCAGCTATGGTCTCATCACTATTGTGATATTAGAATTTGTACCATGAGTTCTTTTCCTAGCCGGTGTTATCTTCTTTTTAGAAAATATTTTTAATGAAATAGATTTTGTTTCGTTGTTTTTTTTTTTCTGTTTGTTTTCTGTCTTTCATTGTCGGTTTCTACTTTAATCTTTATTGTCTCTTTCCCCTTGCTTCTTTGGATTTGTTTCTCTTTAATTTCTAAGGTGGCACCTTAGATATGCACTTTCTGATCATTCTTCTTTTCTAATTCATTTGCTTAATGCTATAATTTTCTCACTGACTACTGAATTCACCATGTCTTACAAATGTTGATACATTTTTCTATGGTACAAATAAATCTTGATATTTATTTGTTGTGATACGAACAGCTGGAGTCTCTTGGAATGTTACTAAATAATGGTAGGTAACTCTGATGAAATGGATCCATGTTTTGTAAAAAGTCTACATGGAACAAGTTAGATACTTTTTTCCCTTTGGGAGAATGGAAGGCTTGTGTCTCCTACCATGTGAGAATATGGCAAGCTGACACCAAGTACAGTACTCACAAAACACTGAACTTCTTTAGGCCTTACTTTTGGATCCCTAGCCTCTAGAAGTAGATTTCTATTATTTCTAGATTACCTAGCCATGGATATTTTGTTAGAGTAACCCAGAGTGCAACAGCTTGATAGTAGCATAGTCAGAGTTTTAACCTTTTATTTACATATGTCGGTACAATTGTAGATTCTTTTATTGTTGTATTTAGAGGTTACATTAAGATTTGCAAGCTGCATCCTTGACTTACTCATTTCCATTTCTAGATTAAAATTTTAAAGACTCTGTGAAGGATAGAAAGGACAAGGCAAAAATAAATATAAAATAGTGTTTTAGTCTGTTGTGGATGACTGTAACAGAATACTGAAGAATAGGTAATTTATAATGAATAGAAACTTTTAGCTCACAGAACTGGAACTGAGGAAGAACAAAATACAGACTGGCACAGACAAAGACGCTCTAACTAAGCTATCACATAGCTTAGAGGAAAGGAGAGAAACACAAAATGAACTAATTTCATTCTTTCATGAAGGCATTAATCGCACAGACAGCACATAGTCTTTATGAAATTATCATGTGTCAAAGGCCATACCATATTATTTTCTTAATTTCATTAAAGGTCCTGCCTTTTAAAACTTTGACAATAGCATTTGAATTCCAACATGAGCTGTGGAGGAGATAAATATTTAAAGTAAAATATTAAACCATAGGATGCTAAAAATTTCTATTCTATCACACACACAAAATATACTCATTTTATTCCAATTGCTCCAAAACTCTTAATGTATTCCAGAATCAACTCAAAAGACTGAAGTCCAGATTCTAGTCCAGACCAGAAATGGGATAAATGTAAGGTACAATTTGTCCTCTGGTAAATTCTTCATTTGTGAGTTGGCAAAATCAAATGTGTTAATTTATTTACAAAATGCAATAGTGGGATGGGTGAAGGCGTTCAACATAAGTCCTATTGGACAGTGTTATTTAATCAACACTAAATCTTATCTGCAGAATGATCTCTACCAAATCCTTGTCCCAAATCCTTGGCATACTGGGATAAGGTTAGTGTCTCCAAGACTCCAACAGCCCTGCATCTATGGTTTTGCTGGCGTCAGGCCTCATGACCACTCCTACCAGCTGTAGTCTCCCACCTGAATCACTCCATGCTGGCAGTGTACAGTAGTGTCTCTGTAGCAAGGGAACTCTAGGTTTGGTCTTGACTAATGATCTATCAAAACTGATGGAGATCTTCTCCATGGCAGCTCTGTCCCTGTGGCACTTCCCTGCAGCATCCTTAGAACTCACTCTGCATGTCTAGAGAATTAGCACCCTGTGGATGGCAACAAGGTTTATGACTTGTGCCTTCCACAGTGGTGATCAGCACCAAACACAGGGACAACTTGTGACACAGCTGGGACAATCAGGAAGTGTTGCACCAGAATGTGGGATCTGAGGTAGCCAGGAACAGCAAATTCTGGAGTTCTCTGAGTGTCTTGAACTGCTCTCTGGAAACTTCTGTGCCCTCAAGAGCCCAGTATTCTGGGTCCTATTGGAAGTAGCAGCCTGAAACTCTTCTGAAATACCTTTGGGTTATTTTCCCCCTGTCTTAATGAATAGCATTTGGCTTCCTTCCAGCCATATTAATCTCTTTATCCAATACTCCTTTGGTCACATCTTTGCTTCTCTTTTCTACACTTTTTCATTCATATATGGTATAGCCCAGATAGTATGTTTTCAAATCCTTAAATTCTGTTCTCCTTTTAATTATAAATTTCATCTTTAAATAATTTCTCCGTTCTTTCAATTTATTATGTTTATGCAGCTGAGGAAAAGTATGCAGTTCCCCGAGTGCTTTCCTACTGAGAGATTTCTTCTGTTAAATACATTAGTTTATCATTCTTAAATTCTGCCTTCTATATACCGTTCAGACAAGACACTATTCGTTTAAATTTTTTGCCTCTTTGTAGCAAGTATAGCATTGGTTTCCCACACTTCACTTATTTCTGAGAATTCACAGAATTCCTTTATCATATTTATGTTTTTAAACAATATTCTTATTATGACCATGTTTGCCTCTAAATAGTTTCAGACTTTCCCTGTGGTCTTTTTAGTCTCAACAGACTTTCATTCATGCTCCATTTGTGTTACTGTAGGTCCTTACAAAATTTTTTTCCTCCAAATTCTTCCAGGACACAGTTACAGCTAGGCTTCCACAGTTTTCTGCTTTTTCTGTCTTTCTTTGTTTATTCCTTTTTTTTTTTTGCTATAGTAATACCTTGTTTCTCTGTATCATTTTTTTGGTCACAATTCATTATGTGTTGTTATAACAGAATACTGAGAATGAGTAACTTACAGTGACCATGCATTTATTGGCCTCTACATCTGGAGACGGGGAAGTCTAAGATCAAGACCCAGGCACTCTGTAAGAGACTTATTGCTACATCACCACATACAGAAGTCAAAAGTGTAAAGAGCCAGAAGGGGTCTGAATTAACACTTTAATAATAGGATTAATCCCAATGATGAGAGCAGTCTTCATTGCTTAGTCACCTCTGAATTCTGCCAACCTTCAATACTGCTATGTGGCAGTTGAACTGCAATGTGAATTTTACAGGAAACACACACTGAAGCCACTGAAGATGAGATGCCTGTTATAGTAACCTAATAAAGACATGTGAAAGCAAAAATTAAGCAAAAGTTGGTAGAGGAAGATAAATATAAAATATTAAATATGAAATGAAAGGTTCAAGAGAGGTAATGGGTAGAATTGTAGGGGAAGCCAAAATAATTAAGATGTGTTGTATACCTGTAGCAACTTTCCATGGTGAATGTAATCATACGTACAGCAAAGCTGTACCACTAAAATGAGTAATGGAAAGATAGGAATGGTACCAGTTGATATAGGCTTTGCAGAAACTAATACGGGAAAGATAACTGAAGAGTGGCCTCACTTTGTTTTAAAAACCTGTGAAATGCATGTACATTTTCAAATTGCCACCCACTAGTTACTGATTTTCATGCAAATGCTTCTAAGAGCAAGTTCAAAAATCAGGATACTTAGTTACAATTCATCAATTACCAAAAAGTAATCTAAGTTTGAAACACACAAGCTAACATCTTCTACACATACCACACACAGAGAGAAAAGAGTTAACAACAAAAAAAATTTAAATGGAAAATCTAAGGAAGGAGATAAAAAGGTCTTTCTATGGAGACTGTCTAAGGTGAGAAAACAGTCCAGGTAACCATCAGGTTTCTGTTCTTCACACAGCCATGGCAACTGCAGACCGCAACATTGATGAATCACTACATGGAGAAAAGAGGAAGCAAAGTTTCCAAGAGATTCTGCAAAATGTGGGACTGGACACTGAGTTTTGGTTGCCCAAATTTCAGAAACACCTGGGTGTGACCTGTGCACAGTCCTTACAATATTTAGAAGAAAAAGACCTCCAGGTCCTGAAATCCCTGGTGCAGCATCCATGGGAAAACAAAGCCCTGGAGAAGTTGTTTGATCTGTCACGTTCAAATATTCACCCAGAGTTACAGGAGTCACCGGTAGAGATGATAAACAAAAGGCAGAAGCAAGCATCACAAGCACTTCAGAGTCTAAAGGACATGTTTCTAGAAGGAAGGCAGAGACAGGAAGAGGCAGTGAGGAAGAAAGAGGCAGAGCTGAGGCAAGCAATGGAGATCCCTGATGAATACTGGCCACTGCCTGAAAAGTCCCTCAGTCAAGTCATGGAAAACCTGCAGAGACACCTCAGTCACATGGAGCAGACTTTGTCCCATGGGCAACACCTTTCAGATAGAGATCTAGTAAGATGGGCATCTGGACGCCTTGCCCTGCAGGGAATTTACCAAACTGGACAAGAAAGAAATCTGGTACAGAACAGAGAAGAGCTACTTAGTGTCCCCAAGGAGTTCTCACTCTTTGGCCCTCAGCAGGGCACAAGAATAGAAACAAAAGAGTTTACATCTTCTCAAGCTGAATCCATGTTCACCCAGACTCTAGAGAAGCTGGGCTTGGGTGTAACTGTCTCAGCCAAGGGCAGAGGATGGGGATTTAGTGTAGAAGGTGGCACAGGTAAACACAAATATTCAGAATCCACAGAAACCCATCAGTCACATTCTGAGCACTCTTATTTTTGCTCATCCAGTTCAGCTACATCCCCCTGGCCTGCTGCCACTTTCCCTCTGATCAACTCCAGCTCTCCAAGGCTGCTCTCCAGGAACTGAAATGCATTGAAGCCCTCCTGGATCATACTGCACTACCCTTGCTGAAGCAAAGGACGGAAAACTTCTTCCAGAGGTTTGGTTCTCATGCTAACCAAGGCCCTGTGCACCTGGGAGGAATCTACTGGTGGAAGGCAATTTCAGAGGGTTTTCAAAAGGAGCAACTAGAAGAGGTCAAGCGGCAGACATCAGAGGCGCTGGACATTTACATGAGGGGCAGCTACTGTGGCTTTGGAGTAAAAGTTGCTGCAAGGATGACTCTATCAGAATCACATTCAGCAAAAACCACTCTGGGCAAAACTCTTCAAGACCGTCAAATCAATATCAAATTATCTGTGGCCCATATCGGCGGTCCACCAGATACAGATGGCCTCATCCAGTGGAAAACTGGCCTTGTGGCCAACAATAAAACATGGTGCATCATTGATCAGGACCTTCAGCTGGTTCCAGTTTGGGACATCATTCTCTCCAACCACAAAAGTGATTTTAAGGATGCTTTAAAAGTGGCCAAATGCATGAAAGACAGCTACACTGCTCTGACTGGCCTCAGTGCCCAGATCCAATATGGAGAGGAATTACTGAGTGCTGAAGAGGAAGCTAGAGTTTTCCTAAAGGATGTGAAGTTCTGGGAAGTATCGGATCCTGAAGAACAGCTTAAAAAACTGATGAGTCTCATGCAAAGGCTGTGTCAAAAAATAACAGGTTATCACATTTGGATTAATACATGCCTCACAAATTGTGATGTGCAAAATTTCTTAGTAAATACTGTCAACTTTTGCAAAAAATCTTCCATTTATGAAACTCAATTTATTAAATCTCAGCTGCGCATGCTTTTGGATCCTCATGTGTACAAAGTGGCAAACTTTCCTCAGGCTCACTCCATCATGCAGTGGATCTACCAGTCAGAGTCAAAGCAAAAGGAAGTCAACATCTCTCAATTTTCAGAATTAATTAAAATCTTACAAGAAACTCTGGACGACCTCTTAGAAGTGAAGGCCAAATCTGACTGCCCAGAAACAGTGGAAGAGGCTCAAAGAAAAGTCACTTATGAGGTTAGCTTGGCTCTTACCTGCTATTTGAATTACCTCGGAGAAGCAGAGCAGACAGACACACAGCTCTTGTTACTTTCTACTGCAGCTGGTGCAGGATATGATTTGGTTAACAATACATTTCAGTACCTCCTGGGTTGTGAACAGTTAAACTTTCTAGTGGATAAAATGCAGACTGCCCAGAGTGAATACCAGGAGCTCAAAACTATTTCCATCCATAGGGCTCAAGCATTCCTGGTGCTTACATGTCTGACAACCTCAGCCGGAGTCACAGCTATTTCTCCAGAAGAAAAAAAACAGCGCATGGCATTGATCAGACAATGTATGGGCCAATCCCTGTCCAACGAAGTTGTACATGTCCTCAATAAATCTGGAGCAAGTCACAATTGGGACAAGCTAGAAGATGATTTGCAATTGATCATTGATGGAAAATATGAAAACACCAGGTCATCTTCCCATGTAGACAAGATCAAAGAACAACTGGAAAGTCTCCTTGATGAAAATAAACAGACATATAAACCACATGATGAAGACAATACTAAGAAGGAGGTCATACAAAATGGAGCCTTCCAATATTTACTCCAGCGTCTAGGCCTAGAACATTACTTCCCAAAAAGGATGAACAGAGCTAATTTTCATCTGATCTACAAGACTTCTGCCTACAAAACCCAGCCCAGCTCTGAACTGGAGCTTCCTTTCTATTTCTTACAGAAGCTACTGATGCTTGATTATGGGTTGAGATATCTGGTCTGCAAAGAAGAAGAAAACACGGAACATCAGGTTTATCCAATAGCCTCTGACCTGGAAAATGAGGTTTCTGATCCATATGATGATGTTGTTGGTGGTGATGGTAGTAGTTGCGTTGTCACTAAACCCAGGCCTCATATTCACCCAATGGATATCCAGATGGCAATTTTTCACTGTGCAGATGATTTTGCCAGACAATATATCTTGGGCAAACTTTCTATTTGTCAATTTGCCCTCCCCATGTTGGTGCCTAATCCTTGCACTTCACAAATTGAATTCTCTCTCTGGTGTCTCAAACAAATCAGGAGGACTTGGCAGCACACAAGCAAATCACTGGAAGGAAAGAAGTACAGTTTTAACAACCAGCAGATGTGCCGCATGCCCACACCCATTGTGTCCTTCATCAGGGTTGGAAATGGTCTCTCTGCTTCCAAATCTCAGATCATGAACTGTCTTCTCAGTAAACGAAAACATGATGTGTTTTATCACCGACACTGCAAGGGAAGCAGCAAAGACTGTCTTTTGATGGAGGGTGTGGTGGAAATCTGCTGGTTCTGTCCTGGGGAAGAAGATGAGGACAGATTTGACAAGTGTGTGACCTTCACCAATCTTCATGGGGATGCAAAGCACCACCAGCAGCAGCTTGCTTTCCTGCAGGAGGTCTCTTCTCTCATTGTGATCCTCATGTCAGCCTCTGATGACAATGAAGAAAACAGAAAAATTGTCCGTGACCTGTGGCAGTCATCACACTCTTTGATCTGCTTGCTTGATGACAGAGAAAAAAACATGGTCAGTAACTCTGGCAGAAGAGTAAGAATTGGCATCAGGAATAGAAATGAGGCAGAGTTAACAGAAGAGATCACAGTTGCAGTCAGGCGCTTGCTAGAGCTCTCTG
>RJWM01019930.1:18230-38151 GCA_004363535.1 Dasyprocta punctata | reverse complement strand
GGTGGCGCACGCCTTTAATCCCAGCACTCGGGAGGCTGAGGTAGGTGGAGCGTTGTGAGTTCGAGGCCGGCTTGGGCTACAACGCGAGCGCAAGGCCGGCCTGAGCTACATAGTGCGACCCTGCCTCAAAAAACCAGGGCTGGGGAGTTTGGCTTAGCAGCTTAAGCGCCTGCCCTGGCAAGCGCAAGGCTGTGAGTTCAATCCCCAGTGCCGCAAAAAAAAAAAAAAAAAAAAAGAAAATGTTCCTCAAAATGTTTATCTTGATGCTTTCATTTTACTTAATCTTTTCACTTTTTGAGTTTTTAGTCACATGTTCTAAATTCTTTCTATCAATTGTTGAAGTCTTAGTCCTCAAGGAGTCTTTTTTTCCTTTGTCTCTCAATGGGCTGAGTTCAAGTTTTAGATAATTTGTTAATGATTACTGTACAGGGTTATATTTATGTGAGCTATGCAATCTTGTCCTTTATACCAGAGGATCAAGTGTTACTTCAATTAAGAGGCCAAGGGGCCAAGGATATACCTCAGTGGTACAAGCACCTGCCAGGCAAGCATGAGATTGAGTTCAATCCCTGGTACAAAAAAAAAAATTAAGAGGCCAAACAAATTATTAACAAGTAACCCAGAGTGATGCTTTGTTTCTGCTCTGGTATTAAGGCATACTTGAGAATCTATCTTAGATAACATGAAATTGCTGACACAAACATTTAGAAAATGATGAACAACTTAAATGGACTTATCTTGCATAGACTTTGTTAAGCCTATTTTTAAATACATTTTTATACATGGAAATTTCTTTCATCTTACATGATCTGCCCAATGAACCATACTATTTCAGTGGCCTGATCATTTTCATTATCTGAAACCACAACTCCACTTATGAAATTGCAACAAAATATTTTCTGATTGCGTATAAGGAAGTTTCCTTTAAATATCTAAGTCAGGACCTAGTTGACATCATCCTAATGAATCTTCCAATAGTCCTTTTGTTTCTTTTCCAGATTCATAATGTCATGTTCACTCCTGTAATGATTCATGATTCCAAAGTAGAATCGCTAAGGAATGATTTTCGTTTATGACTGGCAAGAATTATATGGGCATTTTTCAAGTAAATCAAATAATTGGGAAACATGATAGCCTGAGTTGTGGAAAATTCAACACAGGATGCAAGCCTTTTATTACATATGACATTTCAGTCTGTAAATATTACACCAAAGTCAGAGAACAAATGGGGTAAACCTTACCCCATTGAGGAACAAGCTACGGACCATGAAATGCCAACAATTATACCCCAAAAGACTCTTTAGATAGTTCCAGACACCATCACAAGGAAGAAATGCCAGGATTTAGGGAACATATTTGTCCATTCATCTGTACCTAAGTTCAGAGCCCATGAAAAAACAGGTTAAAGACAAATTCTCTGAGGCTGATTATGTCACAACCTAGAGGCATTGGAAATAGACTGTGAGAAAAACAGACAAAAATATTCTGATTTCTTGGGTTTTACAATCTGGTATGCAGAAATACTTAGAAGCATGGTGTTTATCAAAGAGTTTTGCCATGTTGCTTGTTTATTGCTGTTCTTTCTTTTTTCTCATCATATCAAAAAGGTAAAATAGCCAGAAAAGAAAGCACAAGTGACTTGCATTCAGTTTAACAAATCATCACATAGGCAACAAGTAGACCAAGTAACTATGCCCTCTAAGGCTTCAGGCGGCCCTCAAACTGACCTTGATGTCTACAAGCTTCAGACAAATGCTTTAGTAATTGAAAGCAATAAATTAGAGTCAATTGCATTTAGTTAGGAGATTCTAAATTCTTAATGTGCTAAAATAAGCTGACATCTTCTGGCTTTGCATTTTGATTGCACTCTTCTGCTCTCTGTCTGGGTATGAGATTAGGCTGAGATCTTCTGACCTTAGCAGTGCTTCCCAAGATATGTCTGAACTACAGTTCTCACTAGATCTTGTTTCTAGGATGTTCAAAGGGAGAAAACTTTGTATTTGGAAAATAATTTGCAAGTCAGAAGTAAGAATTTGAAGTGACTAACCTTAAAAGTGAAATTCTTATTGCAATTAAAATGCACAGTTTAACTGAAGGGAGCAAAAAAAAAATTTGCATGTTTAGCATTGCATTTCAAGCTGTTTTCAAGGACAGTTGAGGGGTACAGAGCAATGCCATTTTTCACTTGACTCTGTAGCTGCATAGTATTCATTTCACCCTTCAGTAACCTAATATCCTGAAAAGAGACTGCACACTAAAGACTTTAGAGTTTTCTGACTTCAAAACTACTGTGAGGCAATCTTCAGCCCCCTCACATGAATTACTCCCCCTATTAATGGAAATTCAAGTTTTGTTTGTTTATTCATTCTCATCTTTTGAAATAAGTTACTATCAGTTTATTTGAATTTTAAATTATACCTAATAAGTTTTCAATTAATTTTTAAAAACTGGCTTATTTAAAATTATTCTTAACAAAGTCCTAATCATGTCAAGGCAGTAGGTCAAAATCATCTCAAAGCAGGGGCCAGTGATATGGTTTAGTGGCATAAGTGGCTGCTGGCAAACACAAGGTCATGAGTTAAATTCCCAGTAGCAAATAAAGTAAATAAAGAAATCATCTCAAAGCAGTATGGTTCCTATATTATGTCCAGGTTCTTCCCAGGAACTTTGAGATAATTGAAATTAATCTTCTGATGGAGCAGGATGACGGCAATCTGAGGAGCCTGTTTGAGAATAAAATTGTCTTTGGAATACAGTTTAAAAATGCTGAATACTCAACCCAACAAAGTACATTAGAGGAACACACTGCCAGCCTCACAGGCCACAGAGCACAAGGCTCTGGTGCCATAGTTTGGGGGTGTGTCCCAGATAGCCACAGGGATATTGGAAGATTGAAGCTTTAACCAGCTCAGTGTTTCAGTGCAATCCATTGGGAGGCTACCTAACCAGCCACACAGGTCCCAGAGGAAAATAACAAAACGAAAGAGCAAGATGCAGTCTTAGTCCTCCAGCTCACCAAGAACAAACCAGAGAGACACTGAAATGGGAAACATTGGAAATCACACAACTGAACTTTCTGAAATGATAGCAACTGAAGTAAAGAAACAACTCCATGAAGCTATAGAGGAAATCAGAACAGAAATAGTCTCTCATCTAAGAAATGAAATAACAAACATTATGAAAGAAATGCTATATATATATCTAAAGAAGATCAAGATAAAAAAATGGAAGAACATAATAAAATGATGGAAACTTTGAATGAACAGTATAAGACAGAATTAGAATGCATGAAACAGATTTAAAGAGATATTCAGGAAATTAGAAATTTCATTGAAAGTTGTCAAAACCACTTGAATAAAGCTGAAGATAGACTTTCAGATCTTGAAGACAGTATGGAAGCTTAAAATCACTAAAGAAAAGATGTCTTAAAAATAACAAGGAACCAGGAAACAACAATCCAACATCTGCAAGATGATACAATGAAAAACAATGTAAGATTGATAAGTGTCAACAAAAAATCAGGGGTCAATGCAAATGACCTATGAAGAGGATTTGCAGAAACAATAGCAGAAAATTTTCCAAACATGAGAAGAGAATCTGATGTACATATAAGTGAGGCAAACAGAACCCCAATTAATCATAGCCAATAGAAATCTTCACTCAAACATATAATAATTAGGATATCAGAAATTCAGCACAAGAACAGAATACTAAAAGCTGTCAAAGAAAAGAAACAGATCACCTATGAAGGAAAGCCTATCAAATTACAGCAGACTTCTCAACACAAACCTTCAAGTCAAGAAGAGCTTGGAGTGAAGCATTTCAAATCCTGAAAGAAAACAACTTTCAACCCAGATTGATGTACCCTGCAAAACTATCCTTAAAAACTGATGGAGAAATAAGATACGTCCATGATAAAGAACAACTGAAGGAATTCATGGCCACCAAACCAACACTATAAAGAGTACTGAAAGACTCTCTAGAAAGACACAAAGATAACTACAATTCCAAGAACAACAGCAAAAGGAAACCACTAAGCAGGGCAAACAATTACACAGGAAAAGTGGAAAATCAACAATAGAAACATAACATGACAGAGGTAAGTCAATACATATCAGTTATATGAATCAATGTAAATGGTCTCAACTCACCAATAAAAAGAAACAGACTGGCAGAGTGTGTTAAGAAACAAAATCCAACACTATGCTGTATAGAAGAAACGCATTTAATTCAAAAGGAAATTCACAGACTAAAAGTCAAAGGATGGAAAACAATACTCCATGCAACAGGAACCCAGAAAAAAACAGGGGTAGCTATTTTTTTTGCAGATAATGTGAACTTCAATCCAAGAATGATCAAAAGAGATAAGGAAGGTCACTACATACTTGTTAGGGAAAAACTTCAAGAGGAAGAGGTAACAGTCATAAACATATGTTCACCAAATTCAGCAGAACCCAACTATGCAAGACAAAGCTTAACAGACATGAAAAACCAAATAAACAATAATACAGTTATAATGGAGGACCTTAAAATCCCATTGTCACAAAGAGACAGATCAACCAAACAAAAAATCAGCAAAGAAATAACAGAACTGAATCAAACTTGTGAACAAGTGGACCTAGTAGATGTGTACTGAATGTTCCACCCAACAACATCAGAATATACTTTCTTCTCTACTGCACATGGGTCATTCTCTAAAATAGATCGTATACTATCCCACAGAACATGCTTAAGTAAATGCAAAGGAATTCAAATAATTTCTTACATAATATCTGACCATAATGCAATAAAATTGGAAATTAATGACAAAAAAACCACAAGAACCACATAAACACACAGAAATCAAATAACACTCCTCTAAATAATCGATGGGTCACAGAAGAAATTAAAGAAAAAATTAAACAATATCTACAATCAAACGAAAATGCTAATACAAATTACCAGAACCTGTGGGATGCAATGAAACCAATCATCAGAGAGAAATTTATAGCACCAAACTCCCACAACAGAAAGATGGAAAGAACACACATAAACAACCTAATGCTGCAAGTCAAACTTCTAGAAAAAGAAGAGCAAGTCAAGCCCAAGGAAGGGAGGAAATTATAATGATCAGAGCAGAAATTAATGCTATTGAAACTAAGAAAACAATAAAAAGAATTAATAAATCAAAGAGTTGGTTCATTGAAAGAGCAAATAAAATTGCTAAACCCCTAGCCAACCTTATCAAAAAGAGGAAAGAAAAAACTCAAATCCATGCAGTAAGAAATGAAAAGGATAAAATCACTGCAGACCCTGTGGAAATACAGAAGATCATCAATACCAACTTCAAAAACTTTTACTCTCATAGGTTCGATAACACAGAAGAAATGGACAGATTCCTAGAAATGTATGAATTATCAAAGCTGAATTGAGATGTAAAACTGCTGAATAACCCAATTTCAGTTAATGAAATTGAAAATGTAATTAGAACCTTCCCAACAAAGAAAAGCCTAGGTACTGATGGATTCACTGCTGAATTCTACAAGAAATTTAGGGCAGACTTAATGCCAACACTCCTCAAACTCTTCAATGAAATGTAAAGAGAAGCAAGTCTCCCTAATTCATTCCTGGAGGCAAGTATTACCCTAATACCAAAACTGAAGAAAGACCCCGCCAAAAAAGAAAATTACAGGCCAG
This sequence comes from Dasyprocta punctata, assembly GCA_004363535.1. Lineage (NCBI taxonomy): Eukaryota > Metazoa > Chordata > Mammalia > Rodentia > Dasyproctidae > Dasyprocta > Dasyprocta punctata. The sequence goes on along the minus strand of RJWM01019930.1, from coordinate 32,475 downwards.
TCTCCCGAATGAACATAGATGCAAAAATCCTCAATAAAATCCTGGCAAATAGAATGCAACAAGTCATCAGGAAGGTTATACACCATGATGGAGTGGGATTCATCCCAGGAATGCTTGGATGGTTCAACATATGCATATCAATACATGTAATACACCATATCAACAAACCCAAACACAAGAATCACATGACCATCTCAATAGATGCAGTAAAAGCTTTTGATGAAATCCAACACTCATTCATGATAAAAACCCTACAGAAAATCGGAATAGATGGTCTCTACCTCAACCTGATAAAAGCCATGTATCATAAACCAACAACCAATAGCTTACTAAATGGACAAAAACTGAAAACTTTCAACCTAAAATCAGGAACAAGACAAGGATGTCCATTATCACCACTTCTGTTCAAGATAGTTCTGGAAACATTAGCCAGGACAATTAGACAAGAGAGTGAAATAAAAGGAATAAGGGTAGGAAAGAAAGAAGTTAGATTATCATTATTTGCAGATGATATGATACTCTACATAGTAGACTCCCAAAAATCCTTTGAAAGACTTCTAGATTTAATAACCAAATTCAGTAATGTTGCTGGATACAAGGTCAACACTCATAAGTCAATAGCATTCTTGTACACAAATCACAAACTCACTAAGAGAGAAATAAGGGAAACCACATCCTTCATTATAGCATCCAAAAAAATGAAATACTTAGGAATCAATCTAACAAAGGAAGTAAAAGACCTATACAGTGAAAATTACATTACTCTGAAAAAGGAAATCAAAGAGGATTTCAGAAAATGGAAAGATACTTCCTGTTCATGGATAGGAAGAACAAACATTGTGAAAATGGCCATCCTCCCAAAATTGTTATACAGATGTAATGCAATTCCAATCAAAATACCACTTGTGTAGCTCACAGAGTTAGAGAAATCATCCTTGGAATTCATTTGGAACCAGAGGAGACCTAGAATAGCAAGAGCAATTGTGGGCAACAAAGGTAAGGCAGGAAGCATCACAATCCCTGACTTGAAATTGTATTACAAAGCTACTGTGACAAAATCAGCATAGTACTGGGATAAAAACAGACATGAAGATCAATGGAAGAGATTAGAAGATACAGCCACAACTACAAACACACTGAGCCACCTCATCTTTGACAAAGGGGTCAAACATGTACACTGGAAGAAAGCCTCTTTAATGAGTGGTGCTGGAAAAACTGACTTTCCACATGCCAACAACTAAATCTAGAACCATGTCTATCACCATGCACTAAAATAAAGTCAAAATGGATCAAATATCTGAATATTAAAACAGAGACACTAAATCTGCTGGAAGACAAAGTAGGTAAAAATCTTGATGACATAGGAGTAGGCAGAGAGTTCATGAGCAAAAATCAAACTGCTCAGGGAATACTTCCCAGAATCCACAACTGGGATCTCACCTTATTAAAAAGTTTTTGCATGTCAAAGCAAACCCCCAACAGAGTGAAAAGAAAATCCACGAATTTGGAAAATATCTTAGCCAGCTGTCCCTCAGACAAAGGAATTCTGTCTAAAACATATAAAGAATTTTTTAAAAACTCAGGCCCCCAAATTTCAAGGACCCAATCCAAAAATGGGCATCCAAGATGAATACACACTTCTCAGAGGAAGAAATACAAATGGCAAATAAATATATGAAAAAAAGCTCAATATCAATGGCCATTCAGGAAATGCAAATTAAAACAACACTCAGATTCCATCTCACCCCGGAACAAATGACCAAGATCAAGAAATCAACCAATAACAAATGCTGGAGGAGCTATGAGGAAAAAGGAATTCTTCTCCACTGTTGGTGGGAGTGTAGGCTGATGCAACCACTGTAGAAATCAGTATGGAGATTCCTCAAGAAGCTAGGATTAGAGATTCCATTTGACCCAGCTTTCCTGCTTCAAGGCATTTTCCCAGAAGAATTGAAAACATCATACCACAGTAATATGTGTGCACCCATGTTTATAGCAACACAATTTGGAAACAACCCAAGTCCCCATCAATTAAGAAATGGATAAAAAAAGTGGTATTTTTATACAGTGGAGTACTACTCAGCTATCAAGAAAGATTGCATCAAGACTTAGAAGTAAATGGATACGACTTGAGACCATACTCATAAGTGGAATAAATCAGACTCATATGTGTAAATACTGTATTCTCTCCTGAGTACAAGAAACTGAAAAAGTATATATTATCCAAAATCTGCAATAAATACTGTGTAAGGGTAAGAAACTACTCAAAGAGCAAAAGTAATTGGGATGGTGAAAGGAGGAAACAAAGAAGGGAAACGGAAAAAGACTTAAATTTGTATATGTATATACATAAGATAGCTAAAATGACTATCCTACTGAATGTATTAGTTATTGGAAAAGAACAGTTAATACTCATATGATTAGATCAATTTTACATTTCTATATCTGCTAATCTAAACAACTCTTTTGAAGGTAATGATATGCAATATTACAACCATTGTCAAATTCCTATCACCTTGTTTTGTAAACCTATAATGTCATTGCATTGGATTTGTTGTTGTTTGTCTGTTTTGCTTTTTGTTTTTATTTTCTGTCTTTTTGTTCTTAAATAAAAAAATGCTAAATACTTTCATGGATTTAGTTCAGTAACAGATATTTATCAAGTACTTAATGAGTGCTAAATCTTAAAAAAGGAATATGCAGTCCCAAAATGAGTAAGACACAGTTAATCTCAAGAACTTCAGCCTAGTGACATTTTTCCTTAGTAAATGATATTTGCTTATTTATTGTAAAGTACTTTAGACTTCTGGCATCCATTAAGATCTGGTCAAACCAATTTTAAAATACTAGATGCTGTTTTTAATCACAAACTAACAAATATCCAACTAGTAATTGTTTAACAAATTCTGGGCTAATTGAAAAATAAAGACCTCCATGTTTTAGAAAAGAGTTTAGACCTCCTATAATCCCCATTTTATAGATAACAAAGCTGGTGGGGACCTGAAAAACCACCTTTGTGAAGTCTGGTGGGAAAGACTTTCTACTGCAATCCACAGGAAAGTATGGACTGTAAAAAGGGAAAAAAGAATTGCAGTGCAAATGATTATTCTAATTGGCTATGCATTATTATTTTATCTTATGTAACAAATGTGGAATTAATTCTCTGCTCTCACTGATATGTATGATTTATTGTCCCTCATCATTACCAACTTTATAGACACATGTACTATGTATCAGTTTTCCAGATCAGGAAATTCGTAAAGTGGCTGTTCAGCAACTGGACAAGCTCTTGAATGATGAACTATTGGAGTATCTCCCACAACTTGTTCAGGTAAGAACTTCAAGGTTGCCAAGGGATTCCCAGATACTAACTAATGATTCTCTTTAAATTCCCAGTGATTCCACAACAAACTATTTCAAAGTGCTATTTTGGTCAAAACAAAGAGCTAAATTATAGCTTATATGTCAATGTGAGGAACGCAAATATTTCCTAGTATAAACTGTTCCATTAACAAAAACAAAGACAAATAAAATCCAAAAAGGTAAAAAATTAAAACTATCTACTTATTAATTATACCAAGGAAAAACAAGAATGTGTGTCATAAAATCTTTTCATGATTGTATATGTGAAACAGTAGACAAATAAAGGTTATGCAGAAGTAATTACTTGCCAGGCGACTCTCACAATTAGAATTTCTTATCTTTCCCAGAGAGAATTCTAATATTGCTTATAAATCTTATTAAAGTAATTCTAATATCCAAATTCTGCTGCCAACTAGTACATTTTAATGACCCTGAATAATATAATGTTAGAATAATTTTAGAAAAAATATGAAGTTAATAGGAAATATGAGCAAGGACAGATTTAGTCTGAATATGATGAAAGATTAGCAGTTAAATTGCACATGCTAAAAAAAGTGCATGTAAAAGACTGAATACTCAAACTACGATGATAATATTTTTCTCTATGAAGAATTTTAAAATATTGATCTTTATGTTTTATTTTTTGTTTATCAAACTCAGATGTTTTCTTGTATGTATGGCTTGAAGCTATTTTAAATTCCAGGTACCTCAGTTTTGACCATTGATAGAAGACTTGAAGAATAATAAGGAAGAACCTATTAATAAAATCTAATACCATTTTAATTTTCACACGTGGCATGAATTTCTTTGAAGTTTTTCAAAAGGAGGGGACTGATGGTATAGAACTAGTCATACTATAGTTCCTTCTACTGATCCTTATAGTAACAACTTCCTTCAACTTGAAAGAGTAGTATAGTGAGGAAGAAAATAATCCAATTTGTAGGATCGCTATTTATGTCATGGTTCACAAGTATGAGTAGCATGTATATCTAACCCACCTCAGAAAAGTAAATTTTTACAAAAGTGTATATACTCTCATTTGAAACCCCAGAGTCAATACGTTTGGCACCAGGAATAACTACAAGAGCCATATTCCTGTAAGCCCAAATTTATAAGAAAGTGGCAAATACACAGGAGGTAAAATTAAATTAAGCTGCAATTAAATTAACTAGAAGGAAAGATTATAACATGTTCTAGGATGGGAATAAATGTACAATGTAACTAGAAAATATGTGAAAACTGGAAGGATTTTAACAATAGTTGTTGCAAAGTTTGCAATATGACTTTCATGTTTCACTCTGACCTTAAAGCTTTCTGACACATAAAAATCCTACCCTGTTTATTATTTTCTGGAATCATATTATTTCTGTTATGAATTATTGTATTAGAATGCAGCAGGCTCTATTAAACCAGTAAAGAAGGACTCTTGAGATCATAATGAAAACAGAATGTGTGGTTCAGAGCAAAGAATTAAATAAGATAAAGATGCAGAGTTACCGTACACCACAGGTTGTGACTATGCAGGTAGATTCCAAGAAGAGAGTTCACAATTATATGGTGTGCACACAAACACTGACTATGTACTACATAGTGAGGCAGGATTTAGCAGGTGTATCAGAATAAAACAAGGAGTTTTAGACAAGGAAGGCAATTCAAAAGCAATAGTTACTGAGTTCAGTAAGAAACAATGGAAAAGAAATTTAAAAATAGTCATCACAGAAGTAAAATTTGAGACATCTCCTGTTCATATATCTATGTTGTATAAGAGCTGATCAAAAAAGGATGTGTTTTTTTAATTTATTACAGTAAAAGACACATTGCTGTTAACTCTCCCAGAAAAATTCTTCCCTTTTTTTAAACATAGTTATTCCATCATTCTCACCACTTTCTCAAACAGTTCTGGAAGTGCTCTTTCTTGAGTGTCTTTACAAGTTGTGATAAACGGTAGGGTGAATGCTGCTGCTGAGTGCCAGCCAAGGAAAAGGCGGGTTCATAAAAAGCGTTGCGGTGTGTCTTACTCACCTCACTCACTTGATTGAGCACCATGAGACTTCTGTTTTTGCCCCCAAATCAACATGACCGTGAAAGGTAAATGTTTTCAATTGATTCAGGACATCGAGGTAGCCATGACAGCACAGCTAAAGACGGTCACCAAAGAGAACTTCTGGAATTGCTTCAGAAAGTGACAAGAAGTGTGGAATAAGTGTATTCAAAGTGAGGGGGATTAATAACAGTGTGATTTTTATTGTAGTAATTTTCTAAAATTTTGAACATCCAGTGTATTTTTCAGTCCAATCTCACATGTTCACTGTTAGGACATAACCAAAACCTGTGAGCTAGTCAGCTCAGCGCTAGCCGGTAAGTAAAGATGCCCATGGCTCCAGCTGGAGGTAACACACATTAAGGCCTTTCTACTCCCTGTTAGCTTTTAAGAGCTTATGCAAATTTCACGAAATCAGCAGCAGCAGTCTCACACCTCAGGAATTTATAAACTTTCCCATCCTTGAGGATGGTTAGTACCTTAAGGTGTTTCTCCAGGTGCAGAACAGACTACCCACATTTTCCCCTGTCTGTATTGTGATATAAAAATGTGGCTTAAACTCTGATGTGTGTGTGTGTGTGTGTGTGTGTGTGTGTGTGTGTGCCAGAGAGAGACAGACAGACACAGGCACAGTAATAATTTTCCTCCAGGGCACAGATAAACTCACTGGGTCTTATTTATTACCCTTTAGCCCTAAAATATAAGCAAGGAAAAGAAACAAGACCATACAAACTCAAACTGCATAATGTGTACGTGATATGTTACTAGTTAGACTCCAATTTATTTATTTATTTTTTATTTTTTACAAAATCAGAACAGCAGTATTATAAGTTTACAAAGCAAGATGATAGGAATTTGACAATGGTTGCAATATTGCATATCGCTACCTTCAAAAGGGTTGTTTAGATTAACAGATATAGACATGCAAAACTAATGTAAACATGTGAGTATCAACTCTTCCTTTTCAATAACCAATACATTTAGAAGTATAATCATTTTAGCCATCCTATGCATACACATATACAAACTTACGTCTAAGCAGAAAATTCTGAAAGCACCAAGCAAACTTCATCTACAAAGAAAAACAATTCATTTTTTAAAAGATTTCAAGACCTATTTTTTTGAAGCAGAAAAAAATGAAATTCAAAAAGCAAAATTGGATCCGAATATCAAATAATAAACATTCTCATTTTCTTTTTCTCTAACGAAGACTCCAATTTAAAGCTATTAAATATATTATCAACATTTTATTGAAGTCTGAATGCCATTTTCCTTAGTTCCTCCTCAAGTCCCTTTAGTTCTTTTGTACTCTTGTGTAATTTTGCCCCTGAGGAAAAAAACGTAAAATATTTGTCTCTTATTGCAGGCTGTCAAGTTTGAATGGAGCCTTCAGAGTCCTTTGGTGGAGCTTCTCCTGCACCGCTCCCTGCACAGCATTCAGGTGGCCCATCGTCTGTACTGGTGAGCTCAGTGGGAACAGGGTAGAAGGCCTTTGCGATTGACAGCTTCTCTGGACAGCAATGGTAAAAGAGGCCAAAAATTCTTTCACTGTGTAATGGATGTAAACCCTAACTTAAAATTCAGTCCTTTTTCAATTTTGGTCAAAAGTATTATTATTAACTCTTATAATTTTCAAAATCTTCTTCTTAGATCATTGCTAGGGTTAAACACCTAGTTGAATCCACTCCTAATTTTTGTCTGCATGCTACTCTCCTATAGCTTTAAATCACCAACGCTGTGTGATCATCTTTATTCACTGAAGATTTCAATATAAAAGTCTAATTGTAAGACTCAATGTTTTGAAAGAATGTGCATTTTTAAAGTACTTTATGTATAATATTAAGTATAAACAATGGAAACCAATTGCCTATATCTATATCTATATTTATATCTATCTAGCTAGCTATCTCTCTATATATATATTCATTCTGTTGAAAATTCCTAAAACACTGAACTTTCCCCAAGCAGGATCTTAGAATATTAGTAGAGAAGCAAGAATTACTTAAGAAATATTAGAATTTGTCCCATTAATACCTACTCTGGATCATATGAAACATGATGTTATTTGCATGCTGTTTTTCCTACTTTTTCTCATTATCTAACTTTTAAATTCAATTTCTTGACACAAAATTTTCACAATTACATGTGTCGATGATCTAGGGATAAAAGTAGGTCTTTTTCCTGTCTTCGTAGATATATGACAGCCATCATTTACTTGTTTCAATTTCTAGTTTAGATGTTCTTAGGAAAACAGCAAATCAGCATTATTTTAGAGAGTCATGTTTTTCTGATTTCAGAAATGTTATTCATAATGCTATGACTCTTCCCTTGGAAATAACTCAAGGATTTCATAGCAAACAGGCACAGAGACTTGTCAGGGACTCATATTTGACTTGCTACTCATGATTTGAGATGTCTAATTTAAGAAGCAGAGTATTTCCCCTAGTGGAACTATAAAAAGAAACCAGATACATTGGGTGGTGATGGGCTTCATCACACAGACTTTTGTCAAAGCTTTCAATAACTCTTACTCTCTACAGTTCCTCAGACAGCTACCACAATGCTATGCAGAAAGTTAAATGGATACACTTTGTGGTATTGTGTCTTATTTAAGCCAGGATACCATTAAACTCAATGTTTACTTCCTTAAAATTTAACTTTTGTGTGCATTATTAAAATAAAGCATATTTAAATATAACGTAATAATGTTTGATATTTGAACCAAAATATAAAAGTACATACAGTACAACAAAGATAATTTCTTTAAAAGACATACTAAAAATTAAAATACCATATTAAGGCCTTACTTTTATTGATTAGTGATTGTTATAATACATGCCCCACATTAGTAAATTCTTTATCTGCTAAAATGGAGTGAAAAGTAGTCATTTGCAAGGCAACAGGGAGTGCAAAGTTGTAAATCAGTGTCATATTTGCAATTTCACATAAAAAAAATTATGCCAGTGTTTCCACAGGGGTTGAGAGGGACACATTTCTTACTCTTATGAAAAAGACCAGTACAAAATCCCTTTTATCTTTTCACTGATTTAAGATGGAAGTAGCGGAAAAGAATACAAGTCACAAATGAATACTTGTCTTGAGGACCAAGTCCACAAGTACTTTAGAAAAAGAAAAACCAGGAGAGAGATTTTAAAGTAAAAATTAGGAATCAGATGAGACACATAAAGTATAAAGTAATGCTATTTATATTAAAATATACCATGGAGTAGAAATTGCTGAGACCTAAAATCAAGTTTATAGGGAGTACTAAATATTTGAGTTAAAATTTCTTTAAAAAATGAAGCTGTATTCCTTTTGAAAAAGCAATGCCCCCTTTTTTTAAAAAGGCAGAAACTCATCAGTCATCAGTTTAATGAGTTTTTCACTTGGGTGAACTACGGCCTTTTCAGAGCCCATGTGTCTATTCAGCACTGAATTCAGCATCTTGCTCTGCTTACCTAGAGCTTAGAGTTTGTTTTAGAGTCCGTGTTCACTAAGCTTAGAGGGTTTTCTTTTCCGCACTAAAACACTCTGTAGCTCTATGCATCCTAAACAGTCTCTCTACTCCACTACTTCCGCCTGCCACTACCACAGATTATTGGAGATTTGCCAAATATTGAATTAAGCATTTTGTATTAATGGCCATCTTCTTTCTTGGAAGAAAATTGACATGGGGTTATTTTGAGTCTTTCATTGGAAGGTCAACAAAAGGCGAGTAGCTCCTACTTTTCCAGAAAAGAGTTAACAAGTAGCTTTGGATTTGTAAGTTAAAAAGCTTTAACCCAAGTTTGCACTATACAAGGTGGTTTTGCATGAAAACTCTAACATTTTGGGTTCTTGGTTAGGAGGTCCCTACCCCTATGAGATAAGATTATAAAATCTTAAACCCAGTGCCTCTTTCATTTTGGTCCAGAAATAATTTAACAGGTAATGGGGTAATGAACTGAATATCATCTCCCAAACAGTACAGCCACATCCAAAACCCAGGAAGCTACAAATTACATCATGGAAAACAATCTTTGATGGTGAAATTGACATAAAAATTTTGAGTTGAGAGCACCCCAGAATAGGAGGGTAGGCCTTACAGTCAGAGACCAGTGACCCCTCGGAGGCAGAAGCAAAGGATGCCACAGGAAGATGGGAGCATTGGTTGCAGTAATGCAGCCCCAAATCTGTGAAAACCTGGAGTCAACCAAACCAGGAAGGGGCTCCGCTAGAGCCATGGAGGATCATGGACCAACACCAATTTCAGAATTCTGACCTGCAGAGTTGTGAGAACACAATTTTGAGGTTGAAGCCATCAATTTGTGACAATTTGTGCCTCACAGGAAAGATTTTATGAATGGCCCTGCCTTAGTCTGATCAATGCTACAGTCACTTTCCCATCACTGGAATGTGATAGCCATCACCCACAATTTAAAGAATCACTGATTTATTTTGGCTCACAGTTTCAGGCCATGGCCTGCTGACTCCAAGACAGAAATGGGGTGGCAGAGGGCTATGGCAGAGCAAAAGGCATTCAACCCACGGCAACCAGGAAGCAGAGAAAGGAGGGAAGAGCTGAGGACAAGAATACACCCTTCTAGGTCAGGTATCCAGTGGCATACCTCCAACCAGGCTCCACCTCACAGTTGCATACTCAGCTACTACTGAACTCACCAACAGATGAATTCACTAATGAGTGTGGCACCCGCATGATCCAATCACCTGCCAAACACATGAGACATTTGGAGGGCATTTTAGATCTAAACAACCAAGATGTTCTATCATTCAGAAAGCTTTCTCTGATTTTTCTTAGCCACCCATGTGATTGAAAACTACTCCTACATGGTACCCCACGATGTACCATCTGTGATTCTGCCAGACACTCTTACACTTTTTCTGCCCATCTAGTGGCCAATGCATATCCTTTTCTGGTCCATACAGTAGCTAACAATACAAATCATGCTCTATCAATCCCACCACATTTTTGAAACTCATTAGATACTCCAAAAATGTTTTTAAATTTAGAAGGTCATAGGAATTTTTTTCCAGTCCAGCAGTATGTTCACATATCAGCATTTCTATGGAATCTGAATCTACTACTTTGCTTGAGTCCCATTGAAAATCCAGTGTCATGGTCAGATACATTTACCTGCCTGCTGCATCTATCCCCACCTTCTACACTGACTGCTAATTCATTCCTGCCCCTTCTCTGGAGATTGTCCTCTGGTGATATAGCCACCCAGCCCGTGAGCTGGGAAATCTCCAAGATTTACATTTCAGAGATTCGCCATGGATGGGATCAAGGCTAGATTTAACCTGAGACTCTGCCCAAAGAGGACTTGTTCAGTAAATCATACACACTGAAATTCCTGTCTCATATCCTTCTAGGGAACTCTAAACCAAGATGCAGATTTCTTAATATAGATAATGAATTTAAATACAATTATCCCTTGGTATCTGCCAGGGATTTGTTCCAGATCTGTATCTCCCAGGAAAGGTCAAAGTCTGTAGTTCCTCAAATTCCTTATCTAAAATGGTGTAGTATGCACGTATAATTTATACACATCTTTTCCTCTACCTTCACCTCTCTAGATTACTTATAATACTCAATATAATGTAAGTGCTATGTAAATAATTGTTGTAGTCTATTGTTTAGGTACAAACACAAGGAAAAAAATCTATACATGTTTGGTACAGACAAAATATTTCAATGTTTTCAATCTGCAGTTATTTCAATCCCAGGGTACTGTGAAACCCACAGGCACAGAGGGTCAATGGTATGTGGTTTAAAAAAAAAAAATTGGAAGGTGTTACGCGATTTGCTATAGGAAAAAACATCAGTACCACAGATTTTACACTCCTACTACCAAATCTGGTTGAATGAGCTGGTTTGAATCAAAGTCTGTATGGTAAGAAGCCATTCTAAAACACAGCTCCTTTATAAAAGTGATTCCAAGGCATGTGAGGCAAAAATCTGAAAGTGACCCCTTTGAAGCATGAAATGTAGTCCCTTTTGAAGTTCTATCCAAGTAATGTTTTTTCTGTTTTATTCGTTGGTATATCATGAGCATCTAGGACTGTACTTGGCATTTTATATGTATTCAATAAGTTGTTATTGAATGAATGAAGAGACAAGGTATCTGGGTTCAGTTATGCACATGCAGATCTGTGACAGAAGGGGGCAAAAGAGAGCCACTCGAGCACCCAGACAGGAACTTGGCAGCACCAGAGCAATTTCAGGAAATTATCCCAATCTGGAATAGGCAACGGATATCACAAGCAAGGACAAAACTGGAGATGAGGGAGAATGTGAGAAGTCAGGACTAACCCAAGTCAGGAAGGAGGGCCTGAGAATAAGTAGATGCAGTACAGTCTGCCAGACTTGAGGGAAAACCAGAAAGGAAGTTACGGCAACCATGATGGTGTGTCAAGTGCTATGAGGCTTTTTGGATTTATCACGTGGTATGAAAGAACATCTGAGCTTCCATATGCTACCCATCACACTGCAATGATGCAAAATCTTGCCATTTATTTTTGATATAATCTGCTTTAAATCTTTGCTTATGTAGAATTTGGGGACAGTTTCTCAAAATAGAGTCTGCTTTTTTATTTTTTATTTTTTGGTACCAGGGATTGAACTTATGACCTCACACTAACCAGGTAAGAGCTTGAGCCACTGAGCTAAATCCCCACATCTGCTTTATTTTTAAATTCTAATTTTTTTTTTTTTTTTTTTTGCACAGATAAATGTCTCAGGTCCTCATGCACACTAGGTAAATGCTGCACCACCAAAATACCAGCCTCCTAGGGTCGACTTTAAATACAGATAACATGAGAATTCTGCATCATGTGATCTAAAGTCACTCATTTTCCTCTCTCCCCTTCCCCAAATGCCTGAAATTTTCTCATTTACAAATCGTTCTTTGAAATTGTTCTTTGAAATTCTTACGAATTTCTCTCCTTCAAGAGTTCTTTTCTCCTACAAAAATATATTTTCAGACCATATTTTTTCTGATAAATCAATCATTTGTTCACTTATGCAATGAATTTTGAAATGCTAGATACCATCGGACTATTTTAAAGATAAACAAAGAATGGTCCTTGCTATAAGAAGGTTGTGATCTCTCATCTCAGCATTCAGGCATCAGGGGCAGCTCACTGTGAGTGCAGCAAGGATAGAGTAGAAGAGGAAATCTGTGACATATTCCGTCCATTTCACAGTTTTGCCTATGACCTGTTCCAAACTCAAGCAGGGACAAGGCCGGACATCAAGTGCATCAAAAGCTCTAACTGTGTGCTCTCATTCTGTCAGTTTTAAATGCTGATAAAGGCCTACGAATGAATACACAGAGGAGGTGAACGCTCCCTCCCTGCTTTGATGTCTGAAATACTGTGAAGACTAAAGAGCTATGCTTGAGGGAGCTCTGGCAGAATAGCAGAGCAAACATAATACAGAATCAATAGGAGGTGTTAAAGCCTCAATCCCTTACTTTCAAGAATCATTATACTGCTACTAATTCACTTTTTTACGTTTACAACGCAATAAATAATAAAATATTGCTTCACTCTTTTGTAAGGGAAAGATATGTCTCACTGTCATTTAATATTGATCTGCTATAATCTTTACCTCTGTTGTTCTCAGAAAAGTGTACAGCAGATTGAATCTCTATGATAAGCAACTCACTTAAATTAACAATACCTTTTTTCTACCTCAGACGACCCAAAGAAAAAATGATGGGTATTTGTAAAAAATTTCCTAATTTGCACAGTAACCTGCAAAGTCCATTAGCATGGTTTCCAAGTTTGAGCATAATACACGGCAATTGTTTTGTCTGGTTTATTTCCATTTTAAGTAATAGAGGTTTTATGTAGTTCCTTTAACAAAGGGATGTTTAAAACAGAATATAATTTTCAATTAATTTTAGGAGGTTATTTAAATCTTATTACTGCTATTAAACATGCATGAAAATATTGTGCAAAGTTCTACCACAAATCAATGCAAAAGCCAGAAACAGAGCTCTACCTGAAATATAGCCATTATTTCAGTTACATTTTCCTTCAAATTCTTCTACTTTTTTTTTAACTGAGTGAAATGAACATGAGTATTTTGTGTATAAATAGTGACCCAAATTTTGAAACTTGGACTCAGTCTAGCTTTTGGGACCTGAACTTTCGGATTCACTGTCCAGCAATTTTCATATAGGACCACATGCACATCAAGTCTTCCTTAAACTTCAGTCTGGTTTCTCTATATCCATGTTAGTCCCTTGCCGACATAGTTTACGCTATGGATATGGGATATGGCCTTGAAGAACAGCATTATAATGCTGAATTATTCATTATTTCTCAATCATAATAGTTGCTCTCTAACCAACAAAAAACATGGTCAATTAAAGGCATTTTGTTTAGAAGTTAGCCTTGTCTTCTAATAATATTTGAATCTTGGAATTCAAAATGAATTTTGGAATCAAATAGGACCAAAATGACTATTTACTATCTCAGAAATGGATTTAAACTTGTTAAGTGATTGATCCAATGACAATCATCTAGTCCATTGAAGAACTGAAATTAAAATTTTTTCATCATGATATCTCATGCCCAACCAGATCTCTTTTCAAATTTACATCTACTTTCAAAATTGTGTAACTTCAAATGTTTATGAAATTCTTGGAATTTTAATAATAAAACTTTGAGCTATCATGTACAGAGATCTCAACTTGGAATACTGGCTTTTTTTTTTTTTTTTTTTTTTTTTTTTTTTTTTTTTTTTTTTTTTTTTTTTTTTTTTTTTTTTTTTTTTTTTTTTTTTTTTTTTTTTTTTTTTTTTTTTTTTTTTTTTTTTTTTTTTTTTTTTTT